>UZAN01041731.1:7068-25375 GCA_900618425.1 Echinostoma caproni
TGGGTGGGTGAACAACAATAGAGATTAAAGGAAAAAATAATAAGGACAAATTGCACGAAAGATACAGTAGTTGTTAGCATCTGGGTATACATTTATATATATATGTATATATAAATATATATATATGCAGTTAATCGTTTTAAGCTAATTTAAAGTAATTTTGCAACGGGTTAGGTCAGACAGTGAGATTACTATGCACTGTTCAACGCTGTACGAATTCAAGACGAAGGCAAATGTTTTAAGTAATGGGGATCGTCCACTGGAGCAAGCGGTCGACCTCCATAGATTACGCTGGTTAGAACATGTGCTGCGCATGTCACCAAGTAGGTTACCACGATGAGTGATGTTTTCCGAGGCGCGCAGTAGATGGAAAAAGGTCAAGGGTGTTCTATCTAAAACCTGGCATGAGGGTATGAAAACCTTAACCAAGATACTGGGTCACATAGGTGCCGTTAGACTACCTTGATGGGCACCCCGAGATCATAGTAGCCGGTGGTTAGCGATGCTGAGTGATATGGCTGAGTGTTGCAAACGGTGGCGCTCGTGAATCTACTCATTGTTCTGATAGCCACAGTCTACATGCATTCTCTATCTTCCCTTTGACTCTGCTGTCAACATTACAATCTTCATTATGCTCTTTTATCTATATGGGCGGCCAAAAGACAGCAATCAAAACCGGTGCACGAAAGTGCATGGGTAATGGTTGTAAAACCAGAAACTTGTTTCGCTCTGTTATGTTTTATTACACACATCCGTGTGATGAACAGCAGACGGGGTGAACCCCATAGTCGCAAAAATCTGTTGTTCGTTGATGGAAACCGGTGATCTAAGCCCAGGGACTTGGAATGGCGGTGGCGGTGGTGGTGCTCGAACCTGGGACCATAGAGTCCAAAGCCTACCGGTGACAGCGACTAAACTACTGCTTCATCTCCACGAGTCAGTGCTTCTCGCTAGTTCATCTATTATTCTACATCATCGAACGACTTATGGCTTATCCTCGTCTGTGATTTGATCCACATCCAGTTATTGTCTCATTCTCTGTCAGTCAGCTCTGTCCGAATCATAGGTAGTCGCGTGCTTCATACAGCATTATTTGTACCTTTTCCCCGACTGCCTCCGTTGGCTTTCNCCACCCATACAACAACCCTTATCACTGTCCGCCAAAACACACGTCATTTACTTGTTCGAATGTGATGTGTAGCACCTTAAATTGGCAGAACATATAGGTAGTTGCATACACACGGGTCCAGGTCCACATCCCATGTTGTTTTAGACACTGATTGACCGAATCACATGATCAAACGACTTTCTTCAATTCGACCCTTCAAACAGACACACAGGCATCACCCACTACTAAAAAGCTCAATAACATTACACCATGACTAACCCCCATCCTTACGGAAGAACATCTAACACACAAGTAGCCTGCGTCATCTATCGCTCGATATCTGTTGATCACAAATCGTGATCCGGACCCAATAAGTCGATTCAGGATCNAAATGGAAACCTGGTGTGGTGATCCAGACATACGTGACCGCATTCCAAGTACGACCAGGTGGACCAATGGTACATCGGGCGAACATTACAACAGAGCTATTGCATACATGCGATGCGCATGGGCAAACGGTTACGTGATTGGGCGATGGTCCTTCAACCAGTGATATGGCCTGTTACTTTCTATAAAACATGCTCTATTTTTATGAATAAACATTGGCAATTGCTTTTACCGATACTCCGTGTATTTCATTGGTGTCCGCAGCTCTGGTTGGAGCCAATCCAGTTATGAATATTACAGTGCAGGCTCTCGTATTCCTGTATTCAATACTATTCCGATTACCACACCTGATCTGTTTGTGCAAAAAGAACTACCAGTCACATTGTTACTGCGCTTGCAGTGGTAAAAATGTGATGATATACAGCAGTCGTATTCGTGTATAACCTGATGTACTGTCTAACGATTGAAACTGTGGTTTTCGGCCGTATTGCATACCAGTTGAGATGCAGCGAAGTTTACCTGGACTTGAATCGAGTAAGCCAGCTTTGTTATGCTCTCCCTTCAGATATTTATCGGTTGAGAAAACAAGAACATAAACTGTTAAAACGAATGGTGTTGGAAATAAGGATTTCCGAGAATGACCGAGGATCAAAACGACAAAGTTCAGTAGGCGGACAGAAACAAGACAAAAAAACAACGAGGTCCCATTGACTAGTCTGAACTGGCGGGTAGCAACTGCGTTGACCCAGATGAGCAATCTGACTGTGACTAGATGATGACGCCTAATACCGAACGCTATCTCCGGACCATCCACTACACATTCTTTGTATTGTATTGTATTGTATTATAGATGACTTGTGCAGGCAACTATGCCTACATTTCAGCCAAAAATGTGTTCACCGTTACAATGGGATAAAAAACGGATTCAAAATTCGTATACAACAATGATAAAACTAAATGATGTTCATCTTTGTAGATTTAAGATTAGTTCGTTACGGATCCTCGCCGTGTCAGTGAGAATACGAGCCAGATAGGGAACCGTTGAGCTGCGATAAATTTTTGTGTGAGGGTAAGCAGCGAAAACTGGATCAGGTTGTAGCGTGGGAACGGCAAGCATGTAAATCGGGATTTAGCGGATGACTGGGGTCATTGAATATCTTATGAGCGAAATTCTCACATGAAGTGATATGCAAATTACACAATTTTGTGATCAGAGTGTTTAAGGGAATAAGAGAAACAAGGCTAATAATTACCAGACCTCGACGTAGAGTAATGAAATCCTGTTTAAGTAGTCCAGGGAAAGTAACGGGCTAACAATAAAGTATGACTGGAAAAATGCATTGATATACTAACGAACATGCTGTTTCATGTCTGACGCAAAATTGACGAGGCTTGCGTACTTGAAAAGATAAGCAACGCAGTCTACCAACACAAGCAAGCACATGAGAAGACCACCGTAGATTGCTGTCTATGGTGACTCCTAGGTATTTGGTGGTATGTGTTCCGGTAACGGGTATGGAGTTGATGACTGAGGGTTCCGAGGGATAATCAGATCGGGAAAGACTAAAAATGCATTCAAACGACTTAGAAGTATTCAGCCAGAGACTGGATTGATACGAGAATGATTGTATTTGTAGTAAACTGTCGGAAAATGATGCTGTGTCCGATTGGTTTGAAATGGCTTGACATAAGACAACATCATCTGCATACGTAAAGGTCTTGCCTGGTGGGATTGAAGGTAAGTCACTGATGAAAGTTGAAAATAAGAAGGGAGAGAGTACAGCACCCTGAAGAACACCAGAATTATTCACTAACGGTTTTGAAATAGTGCCGTTTGCTTTCGTTCTTTGAATCCTTCCTGTGAAATAATCCTTTAACCATGATAATAAGTTGGTGGGGCAACCGACTGACTGTAACTTTTGCAGAAGAAGAGATTGTGGAACGGAATCAAAAGCGGAAGAATAGTCAAGGAAAACACAACGAACCGAATTTTTAGAATCATTTAAAGATTTGCAAATAAAGTGACTCACTGAAGAGATGGCATCTAGGGTGCATCTATTTGGTTTGTATGCAAACTGGAGGGGGTCATTGGGAACAATAATACCAGACTGCAAGCGGGTGAGAACAGCGCGCTCTGCAAGTTTAAGTCCAGAGGAGATGATGGCGATAGGACGAAAGCGTTTAGATAAAATGCTGGAGGAAGAGGGTTTACGAATAGGAGCAATGGTGAACGGTCTCCAGGAATCCGGAATCAAACATGTGTAAACGGATTGATTAATAATAATAATAAATAATAAATAATAATAGTAATAATAAACATCTCTGTGACGGAGCTGGTGCCATATTTGAGCAATGACGAAGAGAGACTATCGGGGTCAACTGCGTCCGTGATTTTCGTAGTTTTGAGAAGATGGTAGAACTCCTCATGTGCGACTGGGTTTATGGTAGATAAATGATCTGTGGAGTACGGAGACAGGAGATCATTCGAAAGATAATTGAATGCAGCCTTGAGGCTGTCCACGTCAACAGTTTTGTTTGTTGTCCATTACTTCTGTCCGCAAAGCAATCTGAACCCTTGCCGTAACCGTCTTTCCTCTCCAGCTCCCAGAACCTGCTTTGCGAATGAAGCCTTCAGTCTCTTGATCTCTGTCCTGATTTTCAGTGTAAGCCGTTTGACAGTGGCTGCTTGATGCATCTTAAACGCTAGTTCTTTTTGCCTTCTAAGAGCTTTTAATCGTGTAGAGCATACTCTGCCAGTGTGAACAAAAAACTGTTTCCATAGAACAGCATAGATTGAAAATCGCACTAACTGTTTCTGTAAAATGTTTAACAGAACAGGGAGACTGTTGAATGGAAAACCAAGAAGAGATGATAGCAAGAGATTTCCTCAGGAGATGGAGTCTGTCGGCTGAAGGATCTCGAATTTTCATGTTCATTTGTTTTGGTTCGACAAAAACAGGGTAATCCAACCGAGAGTAAACCTTTGGTCTAAGATTTGGGAGACAATGATCAATGGACGAGAATTGCACCTTGAGTTTGAGAGAGAAAATATTAGGATGATTAGTAATAATCTTGTCCAAAACATCATTTCCTCGGGTGTGGGCTGGAATTTGTCAGTCTCATCACTTTGTGATTGGCTTTTAAGCAACTTGATTCCAATAAACACATTGATCAATATTCCAAGGTAACTTGTATAGAAACGTACATGTAACTGTTATAACCGGATGTTATGAATTGGTGAAAAAAGTCTTTTACCCGCAATGTACTGATGTTTGGAAAGCATGAATAACCCTGGTTTGAAATTTCTGGTGGTCCGATCAAATCAAATTTTGGGCCTTTCGGATAGAGTATAAGGAAGGTAATCCTAATGAGGTTTTGGAACTTGACTATTTATAATAATGCTAAGAATCGTAATAATAATAGTGCCCATAATCATAGTACTGGTAATGACGGTGGTCATGGTAATGTATGGGTGACACCTTCAATAACTCGAATAGAAGGAGTAGAGAGACTAGAAGGAATCGCTTCTGATTAGACGATGATTTTCTTCTTTTCAGACTCTAACGGGGCATCTGGTTGGAAAATTAAACCTACAGATGCAGACCTGGTGAGGGAACACGACCAACACACTTGAAGATGCGTCCCCTCAGATTACTCTGCAAGTGCTCGGGATATATATCTCTGTTATACATTCACCGATTCCGTTTTCCGGATCCAACGCAACCACTGAGACTAAACCAAAGTGAACAGGACAGCAATTAATTGTTTAGGGGCGATCGAAATGGAATGCGCGGGCGGCGACGGGGGTGGAGTAGATTATTATGCAAGAAATTTAGATCAAATTGCAGACATGAAAGTGAATGATGGTAAATAACTAGTTCATGCGACACTAATATTTATTTGGTATCTATCTCCTTGCATCCCTTTAGTAAAAGAAACAACTTTTTTGTGACGGATCAAAAAGACACCCAAAGTCATGTAACCGCGTTGACTGATGGGCACTTTAGACAAAGAAGGAATTTTGGCCCACAGGTAACCTGGATTTTACCGTAAACATCAGAAAACAATAATTTTAATTTTTATCCTCATAAATCTAGTAACTCGGAGAAAATGACAAGTGACAAACGAAACAGAAATTCGTTGCGCTTCTTACTCGTAGCGTCTATTCCGATCTTCCAGACGAGCCACCTCGGCCAGATCGGCATTGTGAATCTCCTGTAACACTTCCTGTTGCCAGCGTAAATCAGCCAGTTCCTCTTCTTCCATAACCTCGAGTAGGGCCTGTTCCATTGTTTTGCCCACCAAAACCTCAAGAATTTGTTGCACTTCAAGATTGAAATCAAAAAGCTTCGAGTAAAGAGAAAGATAGAAGACAGAGAGATGTGCAAGAAGGAGAGAGAGAGAGAGAGGGAGAGAGAAAGAGGTTGATCAATTTTCCCGGCTTCGTAAATTGGTGCTACAATGATGTCAGTTTCATCCCCGACCAAGTTCGAACCAACAAAGTGGGAACGACAAATACTCGCAGTGATGTACGATTGTCCGATTTCGCCCGATTTAACACAGAAGAAAGCGATCTGGAAGATGAATCGGTGAGTTATTCCGAATTTGGTTGTCACATGATTTGCCACATCCCAAATACACCACACACTCCATTAGCTCACTTCCGTATCACACGAATCACTAGTTAATTGAGCTCAACCTGGCTCGGTTCAGTTTAGCCTCAAACCCGTGAACTGCTTCAAAAAGATTTGGGTGGACGAAGCCGAACGGCTTTCAACATCTATCATACCATAAACACTGAGTATGAGATACGGCCAGCTTCTAAAGACAATCCGTAGCTGACGAACTATGGAGTGGCTGAAAACAACGGCTGGCTGGAAAAGGCATGCAAACGATACCGATGAACCTGTTTTTACTACAACTGTTATAACTCCAAAAAGGGTGGTTCTGATCGGGGATATTGGAATGTCCCCATAACGGTCAAGGTATGATTAAATTGTCATTCATATGACAGAATATCTCATTTGGAACAAGTTTGCAGAATTCCCGCAAACACACAGGATATGTCGCGTAACGGTCCACTAACAGATGCGCATTCTTTTGCTCACCGTACCAAACAGCAACAGTTCTCTCTAATAGGTCTTGTTCATTTTTGGTCATTGAAAGAAACTACTGATCACATCTTTTTGCGTACTACTCACAAGTGAGTAGTATATCATAACACTACCATTAAGTCGGATAGCAAAGAACCAAACACCCAAATTGTAAAGGAGTCGTGACTTTCTCACGGAGGGCTCCAGATGAATATTCAGACAGTCCAGGATCTTGTCGCATGTTCTGTAGCCGCACGTAGAATCAAATATTCGCTGCTTCAATGAGACATAATCAGAAACCTAAGATTGTTCTAATGTTTGAGCTCCAAAATTACTTATTGCGTGAATGGCACGTCGCCCCACTACTGTTCCTCCTACTACTACTAATTTTATCTTGTATCCTGAGTGCTTGTAGTTCACTGAACCTTTTTAGTTCATGGCTTTTTATTTGCTTCGCCTTGCAGGTTGATCTTTAACCACGGAGGATCTGTCTATCAGTGTTTTCTTGCCACTCCGTGTCCCGGTCGTATCGCCGCTCTACTGTCCCCCTCCCCCCACCACCACCGCCGTCGTCGTCGTCCGTCACCGGCAAAGCCTCGTATCGTCTCGAACTGGGAGAATACGAGTCAAGGAACATCCTGTCGTGCACCTCTGTTCATTCCACTGCGCTGCGTGAGCCCGAAGTTCGTTCGCATTACAGTTGGCGTCGCGTACAGAATTTTCCCTTGTTCCCCATCTACCGTCCCTAATCTGCTAGGGGAAACCTCATTGAATTTCGAATACAATGCTTTAGCACCAAGACCGGCATAACATCGATCATCCAACCACTGTGCCACATCAGAACGTTATACTGGTGGTTTATCCCAACGATCAAGAATGAACAATACCTCCTAGAGCGAATTACTGTACTCAAAATGTTAACTACGGTAAACGCGCATCTACTGTCAGATCGTTCCATTATTTATCTTGTATACTTGTGAGAATTCTGCAAACTCGTTCCAAATGAGACATTTTGTTGTATATACGCCAATTTACTGAAACCCTTACGGGTTTTGGTAATAAAAAACCATTCTCATTCCTCCACCGCCTTGTGGAATGATAACAGTGCTAGTACCATAAGCTTTTGTCATCGTTCGGTTACCGCTAGCGATCGCTAAGTAGGTGCTGGCTGTATTTTAGCACCCAAGACCCAGAGGAGTGTTATGTTTGGACTGGATGTAGGATCAAAGCGAGCGTTTCTTGCTTAGCCCCAAACAGTACAGTGAAAACGAGAACAAAACTGGAGAACGACGGCCAGAATGAATTATACGATCAAAGCAGACAAGCGTACATATAGCACAAATCGAATATACGAGAATGACATAATAACTCTTCAAGAGATTTGCCTCCTTGGCTCTCCAAATGACTAATCGGACAACGGCTGGCTGATTCATTCTATGGTCATCCACTCCTGACTCAACTTGTGTCACGAGTGTGCTTGCTGGGTAGCGCTTACTAGTGTGCAGCCTAACGTGTTCTGTAAGCTCTGTCCTAACCGGGGGAATGAACACATTTTGCGAACACGCCACTGACGCACAGAACGTGTGAAGTTCTCAGTCCTAGAAAAAAAATCAATTTAGAATTTTGGTGCAGGTTCATATCGAACAAATTGCTCGGTTTTCGTCCGCTTGTTGCTTTCCCTAGGGACAAAAGGCTAACTTGGATTTCACCCAGTGGAGACTATTCTGATGTTCCTGCTATATTCTGTTGTCCGTGAACGATCGAGTGTATGCTACGTGTATGCTGCGTGGTGCAGAGACTTGGCCGTTACGAAAACAGGATAAAGGTAGATTATCTGTGTTCAATCATTGCTGCCTACCCCGCATTACACGAATCGGTATAGCAACCGGTCAAGTATTACCCGGTTTTATACAGGATTTTAGATAATCATGGTCGCCTAGTGGAGTGAGTGGTCAACTTCGATAGGTTANGCCGATGTGTCAGCCAATAGTCTGCCACATAGGGAGATGTTTTTCGAAGCAGATAAGGGGTGGAAAGAGATCAAAGGTGATCAAACTAAAGTCTGGCATGAGGATATGAAAACACCCATTGAAAAATTTGATCATGTAGGTCGCGTGACGTTTCGGAGACGGAGACCCCAAGATCACCATAATGCATGATAAGAGACATTGAGTGACGTGAATGGTGAAGCTCGTATACCTATTCAACATCCCAGCAAGCATGATATACCTGAGTTCTCTATCTTCATGTGGATACTGACCCCAGATTTTCACTTCTTCGTTCTCTTTCATCAGAATGGGCTAACGAAAGACCAAAAACCAAAAGGGCCTCATGAAAGTGCAACGCTAAGCACTACTGAATTATTACACTAGAAAGAGTAATCACATTTTAAACGCGACACAACTACCATAAGTGTAAAATAGGAACGAAAATCCGTTCTGTACGTTGTTACATTTAACGTACACAGAAGCAAGACGCCAGGGAGTTCACAAATTATTGTCATCAAGATGATTGAGTGATTGCACTGCCTCAACTATGAGGAGAGATCACGATCAATTGGGACTGTATTCTGCTCAGTAGCAGCGAATTCGAGGAGACTTGATTTTGTGAATAAACGTTGCAAACATCGAATCATCCATGCCATCCATTGCTCACGTTGTCACCCAACACGTATGTGGTGATCCAGACTTCCGTGACCGCAATCCATGTACGACCAGGTACAGTTTTATGTCATCCAATCACCGTTCCCGAAGCTCGGCCAATGGTACACCGGGAGAACATGACATCCGAGTTATTACATATGATGCGTCGGTGCAAACGGTTACGTGATTGGAGGACGGTCGTTCAACCAATCATATGGACTATTACCTTCTATAAAATATCCTCTAATTCCATCAATAAAACATAAACACTTGCTGCTATCAATTCCTCGTGTGTTTCATTGGCTTCCGCAGTTCGGGTTGGAGCCAATCCAGTTCTGAGAAGTGCATTAAGGGTTCTCGTATTTTTACATTCAGTACTGTTCCGATTACCACAATATAGCTCAATGGACACTATCTCAAAGTGTCGACTGAAATGCCAGCATCAATCACAGAGTGCACCACTTGGAACACCCTTCCATCTGACGTCGTTTGTGCGTCAACTGTCGAATCTTTCAAGCGGAGACTTGATGGAGAACCCAGCATACCTCACATACCTACACAACTAAACAAGCAAATTGATTGACGCCCATGTTATGTTATCTCCTACCCGGAACAAGATCTGACATTTTATAGTCTTTTACCCCGGGAAACGATTCCATGGAGTGAATATTCCATGAGAACAAAAGAAGCACGAGTTTGTAAGTAATTCCCATAATAAAAGTTTAACTTTGACTTTACCGCACCATCACCACTGGTACTCACCAAATAGCATCAATATGTTAGCCAGTTTGATTCCTTCGCACTTAATCGTATGACTTTTTAATTGCAGCAAGCATAAGCATGCATAATATTTGAAAGCTCTGTTGTAGCTGTTGTTTATGTGGTACGTTTGTGTCAAGCTATTTGTATCTGTTTGAAATTCACTCTCATTGCGCTATTCACGAGGAAGCATTGTGCGGATTTCGCGGACATACAGATACACGAATGATTTGGTAGAGGCGCTTCACATGCGTATCTGGAATGAATATTCGTACTCTCTACGAAACCCATCGGATGTGTACAGAGAAATTTTTATTCACTGGTTCCTTTACAGCTTCTCACGAAACCGCGGAAAAGTTGCCTTCAAAATGACTGTGCCGAAGCATCCGATCCACAGATCATTGATCAAACGTTGTGATTTGTCCACCAGTTTGACTCTTTCAAAATGACTGTGTTCTCAATAGCACAAAAAATAGAGAATAAGAAAAAAGAGAGTACTCACATCGTTGTCGTAAATCTGTGTGGCTACATCCACACCGGTTTTCGCTGGGACAAATTGTGGTGTGGGTGGACGATCCAAAAAATAATCTGTCTGTGTGCCGAAATCATCTTGCTCAATTTCTTCTGTCAGCTCTTCCAGGAACAGACCGGTTTGAACGTGTACCGAGGATCGGGTGAAAGCGTTGCCTGATTTGTTCACCATGATGTTTGTCATGGTTGGATTGTTCAGAGGTGAAACCGAGACACAATCATGAAAACCGTGAAAATATGAAGAAAATCATTTGATAAAGGTACTCTGGTAAAAACAGCCTACAGTTAGGCTTCATATTATTTTCCGTAAGAATTGCAATTCCACTAATGTTGTATGCTCACAGAGCTAGAGATGCAACCATATAGAGAATGAAGGACACAAATGCAACAGGGGGAGGGTTGTTCCCGCAATCTATGATATATGTGTATGATAATGTTATCGTTATGTGATTTCATGTACACATGAACTGCCTGGAACCCTTTTCAAATATGCAAACGCTGTCATGCTTATCGCCTGATAACGACCACTCCCAATTCAAGAAGTGATGTAGATAACGATTAACCAGTAGGAAGAAAACACTGACATAATTCATCTCGTATCACACACACCCTGATGTAATACGTAATTATTCGTGAGACGTATAGAGAACCTAACAACAAACTATAACCTTTCAAGTGAAACCGTTAGAACTTCAAGTAAATCCAACCAATCGCATTCTACGGGAAAACCCACAAAAAGATTGGTGCTTCAACCGATTGGACCGGGTCTAGCAATAATCCCGTTCAGTCAGAATGGTTTGATTTCTCTATAAACAAACAAAAGTATTTACGGAGTGATCCACCGCGCGAGGATGAAAGTTTCCGTTGGGATGAGGTTGGACTGTTTATCCCCCATCTCTCCCTCCACCCTACCCGGGTACACTTTGGTCTTGACCGTTGATCGGGTGAATTTCAGGCGAGAATAAGCAAACCCGACGGTCATTGACCTCGGTCAGCCGAGCAAACAAGCGAGTGATATCACAATTAATACAAATAAATCGGTCACCATGTTCAGACGTGAATGTTGGAATGAATCATGGCATGAGTGGATTCAGTCTAAGCCCTCAATAGTCTAGTGAGTAAAGACCATTGTGAAAGAGGCTCCCTCGAATAACACGGAGTCCTCGCAACCAAATGTAATTGTGCGGATGCTTTTGGCACTGAAAGGTCTACTTGATAAGATAATTAACAATCGTACAACGATGCATTGAAAGAATGATCAGTGTTTCACTAGAATAATAAGATCAAATTTGAAAACATTCACAAGCCAACTGAAATTAAATGTTTTACCCCGTAATTCCCGTCATGACCATTGCATTCTATCCACAGTGGCCATGATCACACCCTGTCACCTGCAGTTTCTTTTTTCGTTACTCATCTACATCGCACACGTACTTATCCTTGTTGTATCAATTCTCGTCATCGTCGGATGTTTTAATTTCTTGAAACAAGCCCATATTTTCAACAATCCCTAATGGTCGCACCGATGAAAGTTGTAGACTTCAGCTGTTATTGCGTTAACCAAACTTGAACGAACCAACATACAGAGGAAACTGTGAATCTTTAATAGATACGCATCATTCTGTCTATTTTAAACTTATTTCATCAAAAAGCTCAAAGAATGGAAGCTGTTCGGATTAGAAACTTTTAATTCCGCAGTTTATATCAAACATTAGATTCACGGAAGCAAAACTGTGACTGACAGGGAAACTGAACGGACAAGATGGAAATATACATATATACTGTTAGAAAGCAGTGACATTTGTACTTCTCCGAAATGAGCTAAACTGGGCGATTGAAGATAAAAAGCCTTATACACATTATTTCTCAACTCCCCCCCCCGTAGTCAATGGTGTCTTTCTGAACAGATCTATCTCACTTTGAACCAAATCGGTTTGTAGAAAAATACGTTTTGCATTTTTTCCCCTTATGAACTGGCAGATTGAAACGGTTGTAATTTTAGCACGTTTCCCAAAAACTCAAACCCCGAAGCGTTCAGCCAAACCAAATCGATTTTGTCATTGTTCGTTAAGCTCGTTATCGCACATTGACTGACAAGTGTGACCGGTTCCTTGACGAGCAGCGAAAGGTCGATCTCCCGCACTAGATATGCAGAGATAATTCACGTAGGTGTGTGTGTGTGTGTGTGTGTGTGTGTGTGTGTGTGTGTGTGTGTGGACAGACTTGTGCGTTGTGATCACCGATCGTCATCTGACACGATTTCCTCGGTTAATAGTGCAAATGAATCGTAGTTAAAATTTCTTCCCAGCGACGTGTTTCCGGCTTAGTGAATCACCCGGTATAGCATGGATTTCATACAGATCATGAGGCATTGTGTCATATCACCTACTTGATAGTGCCAGCAGATCCCGAATGTTGTGTTTCAATTTTTCAGAATTTTTTTCAGGCTATGTCAAGTCAAGTACATGCTTTATGCACTCCAAAATGTGTATATTCCACAGTTACATTGCTAAAGCATATATATCTGTTTACCGGCTTGCGGGCAAGTATGGTGCCAACGTTATAACACTCATAATAATGACAGGGATGGTTGGATTGGAATACAAAACGGAGTGAGAAGAAGGTTGAACAGAAATCAAGGGAAAACAAAACAATTTGTGACATAAGTGAGTTACCCCTTGAAGCGACGCGCTCCGGGTTACTAACAAAGAAAAGAAGGATGAGAAAAGCTACAACAGAAGTCCGGAAGGTGGTGGTAGTGGTGGTGGTGGTGGTGGTCGTGGTCGTTGATATTCAATTCAATGACCGACAGACAATAACTTACATCCGGGTCCGATTAGTGAACCTTTCGTATCTCCCGCTCTTCGATCTTGCATAAATTTGCGTGCTGTTGCGGCACGTTGTTTGGCCAGTGCATTACGTAGTTGGGCGCATCGACTCGCCATGTTCTGATATCGTTTACGAGAAACTGCCTCGAAATGTGTTGGTCCATCCTCTCCGGACGGTGCATGCATCAGAGTGATCTGCTCGGGTCTAGGGCACACAAGTGAACAAACAATAACGGGATTTTTCAAGTGGGTTATAAATTGATGATTAAGTTTTAATTAGTACACCGAGTAAATTACGGTATTAGATATTCCAATAAAGCTGAGAAGCATCGTACAGCTGTTTCGACCTGGTTGGGTCTCACCAGCATTGCGAATCCGACGACCTCGCCAGGGATTGAACCCGAGACCTCAGCAGCACAAAGCGAGCATGCTACTCACTCGACTGGTGGGCCTCTGATCAAACGGCTATTTTCATTTTCCAGTTACACGATTTGCAAAGTTTACATTATTTAATCCACTCACAAGTGCGCACGTACACACACAGACAGACGCCTAGTCGTTGTCTCTAAGCGTTTTGGTTTTGCGGTCGCTGATCACGGTTGGCTAAGGCATGTGGAAGCTAAACCATGAAATATCGCCAGTCCGTCTCTTGTATCCTCGATCCAACTCCCAGGTGAGGGCTTAAAGAGCCCTCAGTGCCTCCGTACAGAAAACCTGAAGCATAAAACTGGCAATCGAATGCAATGGTGAAGCTGGCAGAAGTGAACACGAAGATCGAATTTCTCCATCAATGCATAGAACAGAACGAAAATCTACTGATGCGATTTCCCTAAAGAGCCATGCCTGTAGCGAGATGGATACCATCAGATTATGTGTCGTGTCGTTCAAGGAAAACATTGAACAGTACGAGGCCATATATGGACTACTGAGCATTGAAGAACGTGAATGATTCGAGCAATTTTATTTGAATATCATCAGAAAAAGGGGTCGAAAAGAAACGTTGCAAAAATTGAATTATACAATAAATGATCAGAAAGCGAGATCAAAGTTTCCCCGGAATCTGAAGCGATACGTTCACAATCTATTGAGTCTACCTATGGATAATATACTACTGGAGGTTCTATCGCTCAGTACGAAATTCTGCTGCCCAATTCAACTTTCGACAGAAGTTCAATTTGCTCACAGACAGAAGGTTTAACTGCAATAATACAGAAGGCAGTTGACGATTTCAAAGCCACCCGTTGTTGGTTCCCGTTTTCAATATCGTCGCATCAAAGTATCACGTAAATGCTTACTCAGTCAAAAACATGCCATAGCCCTAAGCCAGCTAAAGCAGAATAACGAAATCATGATTTACAAACCCGACAACGGTGGGGGAGTAGTACTACTGGATTGTAAAGATTACATAGTTAAAATGATGACAATTCTAAATGACAACAACAAATTCATGAAGGACAAAAAATGAAAGGTATGTTAGTAACAGCGAAATGAAAACCAGTTAAAAGTATCAAAACACTGAAAGATCAAAACTACATGTCGAGATCTGATTAATAACAAATGAAACCAATTGGGATACATATCCTTAGACTAGTTGGCCTGCCGAAAGTTCACAAAGCTAGAACACCATTACGACCAGTGCTAGATATGGGAAATTCTCATTTTCACTCAATTGTTCGATGGTTGGTAAGAATCCTGGAACCGATTAGGAAGATCTGCAAACATAGTCTGAAAGATACTTTCGAACTTGTCGATCTAATTCGGGATCTGGACGTCAAGACCTGATAGTGAGCTCGTTGGACATACAAACACTCTCTACAAATATGCAACTACTTGAGATACTGTCTTATCTCTGTTAGTGCATCGATGAGGAAAACATACAAATTGGTATTCCAATTGCAAACCTAAAGAAATTATTATTGCGATGTGCATATAATATCCAATTTTCTTTTATTGGCACAATCTACAGACAGAAGGACGGTGTAGCCATGGGTTCTCCGCCAGGCCCATTTCTTGCAGATGTATTCTTATCCAAACTGGAAAACAACGAACTACGAAACATCATTCATCAACTCCCTCTATACTACCGTTATGTCGACAACATTTTTATCCTTTCCGACCAAATTATTTTACAGAAAATAATATTGGATAGTTTTAACCAAGCTCATCCGTCATTCAACTTTACGACGGAAACAGAGGATCAGGATGCGCTTCACTTCCTCTATGTTAACCTGAAGAAGGGGCCGAATGAAAAGCTATGCCCGTTCAATTTTTCGCAAACCAATATGGAACGGTCTATACATTCATTTCCAAAGTTTCGTCCCAATCAAATTTAAACGAGATAATAGAGAACATAAACCGGCTTGGCTTAGCACAGGTTGCAAGAAAGCAATAACCAGTGCGATTTCGGCTCACCTTGACAATACCGGGCACCAGACAGAGAACGATGCATTTAAAGTTATCTACAAAGTGCCTCAAAACTATGGTCGAATTACGTTCGGCAACGTCTATTAGCAACGTGAGAAGATGTCGCAATCGAAATCCTAAACCCACCACTATGAAAACAAAAGAAAATGGTGGTCACAATCCAGTTGTCTTGACCCCACCTCGACCTGCGTGACGATTCGAACCATGACCTCAATCATGTTGTAATGAGGCGTGACTGGTCGCGCGTAAAAAAGGGGTGATCGGAAAGTTCTAGAATCGACCTTGGTTCCCCCCCGGCCGCCTTCTCCACCTCCCCTTTTCTCTATTTGCTTTAAATAAATTGACAGACATTTGTGCACTTTCACATTTATTTCCATATCTTATATAAACACATACATACATAGCTGTAAATGTCTGAAGACGAAGTTACAAAAACATGCTAGTTTGCTATATTGTTTGTCTTTTGATATTCTCATGAAAATCTTCCATGAAACTTCCGAATTTGGTCAGTTCACCGTACCTTACCAATAATCGTTTCCTGAGTGGAAATCATGTCATGTTTTGAAGGTCACACAGGTGTTTACTTTCTTAAGTTCGACTAAAATTTTGTTTGTTTTATTTTTCGTTTGATTTCAAGTGATACTCCTAAAGATGAGTGATTTCTGGGGTGCAATCGAGATCACCACATATAATTCGAGTCTTTCAAGATTGACGGTGATCAAACTGATTGACAAGTTAGAGAGTGTAGATGACTATCAGCGACACCTATGGAGGGGCAGATCACACAGAGGTGATGCTATGGCTCTCAGGCACCTACACGGAGCTCTCGCATCTACTTGGCATTGTTCAACAACTGTGGTCAGTAACGTGCTACAGTACCTGTACTCCATCATACATTGTGACTCGTTGTTTCAACAAACACAGTTCAATTATGGGAGCGTATTCTTATGCCTTTGTCGAGAGACAGTTAGACCGGGCAAAGAGCAACCGAGGAATCATTTACGCATAATTGCCGAAGGCGTGTGGGACAGCATATCGCTGAAATCATTACGGGACAAATGCGGATAGCAGCATTGCAGTATAATGGTTTCATTTATATCCTCAAGATCAGTCGAACTCATTCCCATAAAATCTTTTTGGAAGTCAAACATTGACAACTCCCAATCAACCAGGATGAATCAAATATTAAAATAATTGATATCTGAATGACCGGGACAAAATTTCCCTAAGAGTACACGACTGGTTTCGTGGTTCTTACCCCTCGTCAGGCATGTGCATTCAGTAGCCCTTTGTCTTTTCATTGAACGGTAAACGGTGCTTTATTCTCGGCCTATCAATGTATCCAAATCTCAAGAACGGAGTTCACTTTTAGTGAAGAGATGGAACGGTATCAACTTTTATTTGTCAGGACTTGTGATTGTGATACATTTCATAGTTTTACTCATAGGAGTATCGCATGTCACACGGAAACACTGAAGCTGTAAGGGCTGTACCAAATGGCTTCACGATACGGGCACATTTAATCAACACGCAATGCAGCGTGCAACCGCCACACATCTTTTCTTTGCCCAGCTTTGCAACATGAACATTTGTAGAAAATAAGATGTCTCAACCTTCGTTGACCTCAGACTCGCCTAGAGCGATATGACTTAAGTTTGTGTGCCAAAGCGAGAGGATTGTGAGTCGAGGCTAAAGCATTGCGGTTTTTGGCCAAAACTTGGTAAGAAAAGGTGAAGATAGATTGCCCTTCATTGTGTACAGGTCGGATTGGTCCTCCCTGAATCCCACGCACCTTAGACAACTTAAATTTACCCCATACACGTACACATATCTGCCTCGTGCATCGCTGTTTCACGGATGATATTTTGATCTGTGCAACATGTACTTTGTTATTCTGACAATCCTTAGTTTGTCCTCGATAATGCTCAATTGATGCGGACATCATACCAGTTATCAGCTGGTCTAACTGACTGACTATCACTGACCTTATCAACAAATCCAGTCCGTTGACTTCTGCCGGGAGATGAGTCTTTACAGTGGTCATTAATTTTATGCTCAGTTTGCTTGCTAATCGCAACCTTGTGAAAAAATGTCCGTTCACCTCAAGAACTCCAACCCTTGTCACTGAATAAATATTGTTATTCAAATAGACCCATGATACTCGTAATGAAAAGTACATCGTTCGGATTGCACCGTACGCACAAAACTCATCCCTGGTCGTAATTACTGTGGTCAGCTTCGGTTATTGAGCTATCATCAACGTTAGAGCAACTACGACCAGTTGTACTTTAGCTGTAGTGCGCACGAAACAGTGCGTTACCCTTCATGCATATCGAGTACCGTTCAACTTGGTTGTCACACGCAAATAGCATGTCGTCTCCATCTTCAAAGAGGGCTTGCGCAATGACTGCGCCAATCATAGGGGCATAAGCCTTATCCCGATAACGTCAAAGCTGTTGGCGTCCGTCATTCTCCGCCGATTGTACACTACGCGCGAAGAGCAGACCCGTGAGAAGCAGGCTGGGTTTCGTGCCG
>UZAN01041731.1:36368-47296 GCA_900618425.1 Echinostoma caproni
CTGCCTGCCTGCCTGCCTGCCTGCCTGCCTGCCTGCCTGCCTGCCTGCCTGCCTGCCTGCTTATTTCACTTCTGGTGTACGTGTTGACTTGTCCGGGATACAATAACTACGAATCATTTAAAACGAGCTTGTTCGCCACCCCTTGTTTTATTTTAAATACTGATTTCAATCCTCCATATGACTTAACAGTCTCCAAGTAGATATATTATCGACCCTGAAAGATACTTTCCGAGATGTTTCGCTAATACATTACTATCAATATCGTAACATCATCGATCAACGTAGAGACCACGCTTTTAAATCTTGTCAATGTCGACAGCTACACAAATACACGGAACTATCGTAGAAAGACTATATCCTGAAACGGACCAAATCAAAGACATTCTCAGGTACAATCCTCAGTTCATCGATTCAACCATACACTCGGAAGCACTAGACTGGGGTTTCGCACTTATTAGAGCTCATCAGTAGTGCATATCCCCCGTTCCGTCCGGGATTTTGAACTTCGGTGGGAACGAAACTGAAATTAAGTGATAAAACAAAGCAATGCACCACTGATGAGCTCTAATAAGAGCGAAGCTCGAGTCTAATGCTTCCGAGTGTATGGTTGAATTGATGAACTGAGAATTGTGCTTGAAGGTGAAGTCCGAAGGATAATCAGTCAAATCAATCAATATTCCTACTCAAACGTAACTGTGAGTCAAATGCGAACATTCTCAGGTACTAAACCTTGAAAATCTGGTCAGAAACCTTTCTGATAGGACATTGACATCGGCATTACAAATTTTACCAAAAGGTCTGAATTTCAATTTATTGAGGAAACACCTTGGAATAGAGGAAGTGGTTCCTACACCAGAGCAAGCATTAACGAAGCTTTCAAAGGAAACTGCCAATGAAGCCTGCCTGGGAATATGTAATGTTCTTAAGAAGTCCAACTCTCCGAACATATGAACAGAAGAAAGAAACGCTCTGTCCTCCTTGAGGCGTGATACCTCTATTCACATCACAAAGGCAGACAAAGGCAACATTACGGGTATCTTGAACAGTTCAGACAATTACGTCAAGGTTCTCGAACATCTGAACAATGGATCCTATGGTACCATTGAAGAAAGCAAAGCAAATGTTACGTTAAACAAAAGCAAGGCTTAAACGAGCAAATAGTTTTTCAACCATAAAAGAAAAGCTAGGCAAGTCGCTGTGGTTCTCTCTGGCACCCAAGACGAATAAATCTGGAGAATTCTTAACGAAATTTCACAAAGCCAATATACACATTCGCCCAACTGTAGACTCCGTACTCCGTGCGAACTACAAATTAGCCATTATCTCAGCATTCTTTTAAAACCTTGTCAAAAAAATTGTGGCGAGTCAAGTCAATGATGCTTTTTATTCTGCCCGCATTCCACAGACTACTGAGTGATGAAGTTGCTATCAGTTTTGATGTGATATCCTTGAACACGAGTGCTCCCATTAGAAACAGTTTAGATGTCTTACATTCCATATTGATCTCTGACGCATCTTTAACAAAACATTCAATCCACGAAAGAAAAATGCAGCTCCGACTGAATACAATTCTGTGACAAATGGGGTCGAAAGAAGACACTTGTCGCGAGATGCCCACATTCCGTTCAATATTCTCAGTCGCTAACGTGAAACAAACGGGCACACAAATAGCACATTGAGTTGGTAAATCCCGGTGAACGAACACGCACAGACTAACCCAACGCTCTACATATGTGCCTGTTTGCTTTACGTCAGCGATTTATCTTCTTTCGGTTTTGATATGAGGGATAAAGGGGAAGCAGCAGTGTGTGGTGTTTGCCAGTTTAGTTTGAAGCGAAAATATCCCAAATTGGTGTTTCGAATGCTCTCCGTTTGTTGTCTGGGAAAAGACAATGTACCCCGGTTTGTATTGCAATAACTGAACTAATTTTATATTCCCTTCTTGTGGATTTTTTTCTAGATGGCGGTCCGGGGCTTTGTAATGGTCAGTCGGTTTAGGGTCACTTCCGTTGGCGTGATTTTAGCTCGAAGGTCTGAAGGTGGAACTATACCAGTGACATCCAATCTTAGTGGCAACCGAATTTACAGGTGTCCGGGTTTACTAGCTCCTCCACCTCATGTGGTTCACCACTTCAATTTCCAGAGCTATGAAAACCTACCAGCCATTACATTACAAAGGAACTGTAGGTTTTCGTGACTATGGGTTCCACCCTGTCTGCGTTCCATCAAAATAAAAGCGTAAGTTGAGCTGGGCAATCAACACGTTTGCTAAACGTGGTCTTCCAAATCCCTTCAGAAACGAGGAGCACACACTGTCTTCATAATGCAAACGATTTTAGTCGGCATTCTCGGCCTTTTATTACTACGTATGATACACTGAAACATTGTACAGTTTCATCTGTCGTGATGTTTTTATTCACCATATCTTTTGCAAATCAAGTTGTCTGAATACCATTTGAAGATGTCCGCGTATCAATCATTTCAAAGGTAGGTAGAGAAATCTGTGCTGCATGGTGTTCATCTAGATATCTCTGGGAGGCTTGTCAGCGCCGATGAGNAACGAGACACAGCTTGAAATGAAGCACAGATATCTTAAAATAATGCTCAAACAACTTGAAGTGATACCCGGATATCTTCAAATGATATTCTAACAAAGTGAATTACAAACGTTATATACAAAAACATTATCATGGCTATGCGGTATGTGATGGTGATGACCCGCCATTTCTATCTTCTTCTATCTGAAAGCTGCTTTCGATTCAGTCGAGTGCTCTAAACTCTGGCGCTGCATCCCTCGTAAGGGTGTACCCCAGAAGTTCATTTGATTTCGCGATCTCTTTGTGGCAACAGCCGAAGCCGACTCCGAGCTTACGGCACTTTTCCGCCCCACTTCACTACAGAAAGTGGTATTCGATAGGATTACCCTCTCACCCCATTCCTGTTCAACTTCGTCATAGATTCAATTCTTGAAATAGTTCTATTCCTCTGAGGATAGTGGCATCGATTTACTCCCAGGTTGCAGACTGCATGATCTGGAGTATGCAAACGACATTGTGCTGCTAAGTGAAGATCCAGGTAAGCTGCAAGCTTTTATGGATAGTTTGAGTGCTAGTGTGTCCATGTTTGGTATACGTTTTGCACTTTCAAGATGTAAAATGCTGCTACAAGTTTAGGTTGTCCAGCCTCCAACCTCACCCTGGCTGGGGAAGTAATAGAGCAAAAGGACAAGTTTTGTTATTTGGGCAGCTATATCTCACCTGGCGGATGAGTCACATATGAAGTGTCGGCAGGCATTCAGAAGGTTCGATTAGCATTTACCCCTATGGTGTCGTCGCGACATCCGACTTTCTGTGATGAAAAGATGTCAAGGGCGGTCAAACTTAGACCTGGTATGAGGGTATGAAAACCCTAACCAAAAAACTGGGTCACATAAGTCCCGTTTGGCTCCCTGAATGGGGACCCCGAGGGGATTTTCAACGATGCTTAGAGGCACTGAGCGATATAGTTCGGTGTCGCAAAGGGTGGCGTTCATGCATCTACTCACTAACTATTATTGCAACCCCAATCTGTACAAATTCTCTATCTTCCGATTGAATTTCCTCTCAACCTTCCAATCTTCGTTCCGCTTTTGTATCCAAATGGAAAGCCAAAAGACAGCAACCAAAACCGGTGCACGAAATTGCACGGTTAATGATCGTAAAAACTGAAACGGAAACCGATGGTGCTGACCATCGGAACCGGGTCTCTCGCTATCTCACTCTCTCGGTTGCGTATTGTGTACAGGTGTTGACGTCCAATGTGTGGATGACAGCGATCAAAGGCTGTGACTCACATTCGTTTGTCTATCCCCAAACATTGTACTGAAAAAACTACAAACATTTAACCGTCTAATTTAGTTTGACAAGTGGAACTCAACATTGATAATCCTTGTACGGATATCATAGTACCATATCACGCGCGAGGGGATTGACGATGAGATATCAGTCGCGGATAGAAGAGACAAAAACAAATGATAATTATAATTCGGTCTCCGGCTACTATTTCCCATTCGATTTGCCTACAATCCACTGTGGTCGCGCGAAACGTCTCCACGATCTCAAATTGACGGTCCCCGCCTCTGCTCGAGACAGTAGTGAGTCTACAAACTCAGTTTGGATGCACACCTGGATATCGAGATTGTAATAGAACGAGCGACACATTGCGTGCAAATGACATCTGGAACAAAGAAAGAAAGTCCAGACTTTGCAATTCGGAAGAAACATTGCGATGGGTAAGATAAATTTTCAAGTATTTATTTATATTAGCGTCTGAAGTACAAATTAGCGAAACAACGGTTTACTTTTCATTAACCCTGTTACATATTATATAGAAAATTACTAAAATCTGCTCATATAGGTAGACCCAATCAGCACCAATCATCAAACCGTTCTTATAACATGATCGATATGTTGATAGCTTACGGTCTTGATGTTACTGGACGATGAATTCGTTGGGTTGTGATCCATCTTGGACTATGGAAATTGAGATGACTCAAGCGGACGCTTTTGTGCACGGAGGTCAGATGGCAATCTTCATTATCAGATCGCCTGGGCTATTGTGACGTGCGCATTTGACCACTCTTAGATTTGCTTGGAAGCTGTGTCTGATGCCCGATGTCCGCCCAGTGCACGAGGATAATAGTGTTTGTCGCTTCGGTTGGCCCTTGATCTAATCATCGTGTGTAGGATTTCTTTTATTCCGGAAAGATAACTGTTAGGTAGTTTGATCAACTCAAAATACGTCCCAATCGCTAACTGTGGGTAACCAAATGAATTGTGCTCCTGTACTGTTGCAAACGGCTTGATGATAAATGACTGAAAATGTTTTTATTTTTCATTGTCTGTCCGATTTCGGAGAGTTTTATTTGTGAAACTGAAAGATCTGAGGTTGTGGTTGGATTTGAATCCATGCCTTGAGGCCGTCATCGGCCCAGTTTGTCGTATGCACTACAAGTTGGAGTATTTTACCGAATCCATTATGGTGTATTCCTCATACGCTTCAGTTGTGTCGAAAACGTTCAGTTAGAAAACCAATGGAGAGAATTTTAGACGTGAGTTCGCGGAACAAATGAGGATCCTTTGAAGAGACCACTATATATATCAGTCACCGTTTACCGCAAATCAGATTACTACTGCCAATGCCTGTGGTGGTGGTGGTGGTGGTGGTGGTGGTGATAAGGGGTTTCAGACTGGTGTAATAAACCCAACCAACGAAGATAACCAAATTATTTTTTCTATCACTTAACATCCACTCGACTGAATACTGATACGTATCGCAAAATTTGACGTGATTTCCCCGTATGATACATTTCAGTGGTAAACGATTAGTTACAGATAAAAGTTCCAAGGTGATTGAAAATATCATTGTTTATGAACTTCAATCTCAGTGCGATATTGCGTGTATTCGGCCTGTTTCCGTTTCTGGGTTGTTGAAATCATTTGCATGAAATGGTTTTAGCACATCCGCCCGTTCTCGACAATTATTTTCGTGGGGCCATAAATTTTGGTGCGCTAATGTTTGGTTCTGATACTCTATTGTGCTCCGACGCAGATTCTATAGTTTAATGGACAAACCCGATTTTATATCTTACACAGATATTTTGTGAAGACGGGACCACTAATGATTGCCAAACCAGATGATACCGAGGCTGAATAGAACAATCACGGGATGTAACGAAGTAAATCTGTTATCGGGATGAAAATCCGGAACAGTCATACTCACTCTCCCCGGAAAACGACCAAACGCTCATTTTGATCCGCATTTGGCGAATCGTTTGCATTCGCGGGGACAATGATATTCCGTCCTAAATCCGTTCCTCCCCTCACCCCCTCCCTCACACACACACACATCGTATCGGCTATTGAGTGAACGAATAACCACATACCTGACCCCTGTAGTCGATAATTTAATGGGGTTGGAAAGTACACCATTGACAACAGAAGAATGATCAAAATAGGTTGTTTTTCCGACAACGTTAACCAGATCCCTCTGAAGTAAACCGGTGATTTTATCGGAAATATGCTACACAATGAAAACCACGCATAACTATGCAAATTGCATGAATTGATTGCTATTGTAGAATACAAGATCTGGTCAAAATCTGATGTGTACACCGGTGGTAGGAGTGATTGTAACATGTATTATCCACATATGCTCAGGGTCTCGTTTCGAAGGCTGAAAGTACGCACTATGCCATTCGATCCAGTTTCCCAGGAGTGAAATGAAAATGACCCACAGCTGAATCTCTCTACTCGGTTCAATCACCGGATCCAATAGATCGTAATCCATCTTCCTTATAGTTAATACAGAGTTCTCATGAGCCGAATCACCGTGGTTCTAACTCAGATCTGGGTAACTAATGTACGTGTCCTTCACAAATCGCTCAGGGTGTGAATTTAGTTCGGGGAGATCAGATACTGGCTACATTCACCGATACTTTCGTCTCCTAAATGACCAATAATATGCACTTTCAGTCTTCACGGAATGAAATCTATTTTGCTAAGTCAAGCGAGCAGGATACAGTTTTGGACGAGACATTTTGTTCCCTCTCTTTCGCGAAAAACATCTCGTCTAAAGCGGAACAGTGTATTGCACCAGGCAAAGCTAAGTGCTCCTGTTCGTCAGTTTGTTCTCATTTTTCATGAAAAGCAATCAGGACCGCTAAAATCGCACATATCAGAGAAACCTCAGCAGCAGTAGCAGCAGCAGCAGATCAACGAATACTCCGGAGTAACACCAATGTAGAAGCATCAACTGAAGCTTATAAATGTTAGAAAACAGCAGCCAAATTATCGAATGCAGAATTTCGCAAACACACAGAGTGAGAAAGATGGACAAGCGATCGATCGGGAGATGGACGCACTGGGATCTGGGAGGAACTATAATTAATCTCGAAACACCAAATGAGAACACACGCACAGAGGTTAGCAGCTCTCATCAATAAATCATCCTCTTGTCCGTACAGATCACATGGACGCTCAGCACGTTTCAGGAATGATTTTATTCTCGTCAAAGCAACTGTCTCACCGGATCCGGGAGAGGGGAGGGGAAAAGGGTATTTGACCGGACGGGTGAACTGGTCATATCATGGAGACTAGCATGTGACACCTATGTTCGCACAGTGTGGTGCACTATGCGTGTAATCAATTCACGGTCGTGCTCGATGTATCGTGTGAGTTGAATGCTTTCGGGGGCGCACGAGGCAAATCGAATTGGACGAAAGCGATACAACTCAATGGTGGCTAATGCGTGAAGGGTGGGGACCCCTCACGAAAGAGAACGCCGATTAACGCGCATTTGAATGTTTGCAGTCTAATGACCGAGCCTCGTCAACTTTGATTAGCTAAGAATCAACCCTGACATGTACTGAACGCAAATGTGATCGGTTTCTATTCTGAAATGATGTGTTGAACACAACTGATCACCATCAAGTGTGCTTGTTCTCATGTTACGGTGAATGTGTTTCGCGACTCACCTTAGTGCACAATGCATCAATGTGTTTTCCAAATAACTAATGAAACAGCCAGTTGTTTTGTCCGATTTGGCGACCAGTTTCCTTGGATTAATTGTTGAATCCAAAGTGAACTTCTCATGTCGAACCACAGTTCCACCGTTTGTAACTTCACGGAAACTACAAGCGAATGTGTGGCGTCCAACTTCCGTATTCGTTCTCTCGATAGTTCCGTTGGATGTAATAAACGCCACTCTGTCGTCACTATCAACATCGTGTGTACGAATATCAGGATCGATTGATTGCCGTTCAGACGATGAAGCCATGTCTCCGTAAATCCAATCTTTGCCTCCCGCCGGACTGGTCTCGGATAGCAAAGCATGCAAATTAATCCACATGGATTTAGACTTTTGGAGCCCGGGTTCTTCACCCGTGTATCCTATGGGGACCATATAACCGGTCTTGTTGTCATGAAGCGCGTACCGGTAGCATTGTCTGTGAGCAGCGCAAAATTCGACTTCGCGGGGGAATGCAACTGCGTCCGAATTGGTTCCCTCGATTTCAGAAAATAAACGGGTATGCAGAAACGTGATGAACACTGTGTGCACCAGGATCATCGCAAACGAATTCTCACAAGCGCATTCATCACATGTCGCTTTATATTTCTCACAAAATGACCGCCAACTATCTATGAAGCTCAGATCCGTCCTCCCGTCCCCCAATGCACTGTGCTGCTAACCACCGTTCCAATCATCCTCTAGGCAAAGTCAGACAAGCAGGGATTCCACAGTTTGTACACTGAACTTTCTTTTCTCAGACAACGTAAACAAATAGGAAGATAACACGAATGAGAGCGAGCGCGTTTCCTACTCGCATTGGTCCATTGGAGCGCGGGCAATGACTGCGAACCCCCCGATCAAACACTACCTGTATTCGGAATTTGAAGTAACAAAAACTCACAACCAAACACCGGAAAACAATAACACACCGGGTCATTGTGTTCAGACTACAGGGGAAGTTGGAGTAGGAGGCACACACACACACGAGCGGGGCTACAATTGTTTTGTGAAATTTTACACGTGTCAATGCAGTGTTTGCGACTCGGCAACTCAGGCACGGCTGGGTTACAAGTCATCTGTTGTGCATGTGCATGGGGTCAATTGGAACACTCCGGTCCAGTGCTTCTTCAGTGCACGGTTGAGTGGACAAGCTTCGGAGGATTGTATGTGAAGATGCAGTCTGAATTGAAATATCTAAAACTCAACAATTGTGGAATGATAATTGATATCGGGCCTTCAATTTCATGTGCTCTCATTCAGCTGTAATCATGCGTCGTGACAATCATGCGAAACAAGAAAAAATACGATCTGAAATGAGTAATTTGAACAAGGTGGTGGGCAAGCGATTTGCGTGATTTGGGTTTGGTTGTGAGTCAACATGAATGTGGATAACAAAATTTGATAATGCTTTAGGTAAGTGAACTGGTTTAAACAAGGTGGTCAATGTGGTCTGGGGGGGGGGCTAGAGAAAGAATGGCCAGGTCACACATTGTGCTACGTTGAAGTGTGTGGTGATTGAACCCTCTCAGATGACACCAACCAAGTGCCTACAAATTACAGTTTCTAAACAACGAACCACAAGCCGATTGTCCTGACCAATCAGAAGTCGTGCGGCCCAGACAGGAGCTGTATGACGTCAATAATAGAAGCACGCGATCGATGGGTATCTGTGCAACCAATAAACTTCCGTCGTACATTGAACTGCTACTTCTGTGACCTTCTTCCTGTGTCTCGAGGACAGGAGATTCCAGCGTGCACGAGCTAGTGCGATTCAGCGTTCCAGTTGCGTCCGTGATTCGTAATCTGTGCCTACTTCAACTACTATAAGTGACCCTGCAATAACCGCGTGATTCACACAAACTGATTCATTCAATTGAGACCTCGAGGATTGCACAGTGCAAGAATGTACGGATTAATTGATTTGACTGACTATCCTTCGGACTTCACCTTCACGCACAATCCTCAGTTCATCGATTCAATCAAGCCTTGTAGGTATGTGGCAAGTCAGCCCATAACCTGCATGGAAGGCCTGACTTGGTGGGGGCTTTCGATTGGAGTTAACAGGTTGTACCTGTGTTTCCCTTCGTTGCTGTCGGGCAAATGAACTGACTATCACTGAGAGACAACACTTGAACAAATATGAATTGGCAATTCGGTCCAGCCATGGCATGAGCTGGTTGGCGCAGTGGTAACGCACACGCCTTCCATGCGATAGGTCCGGAGTTCAAATCCCGCACAGGACGGTGGAAATGCACTACTGATGAGCTCCAACAAGAGCTAAACTCCCGTCTAGTGCTTTGGAGTGTATGGTTGAATGAATGAACAGAGGGTTGGGCATGTGTGTTTGTTTGTGTGTGTGTGTGTGTGTGTGTGTGTGTGTGTGTGTGCAGGGTGTAAACGGGGGAAGGGTGTATCGTGTCAATCCGTGGTGTAATGCATAACGTTCGGGAGTGAACTTCGAATCTATCTTAACAACCAATGACTGCTTGGTGTGTGTGTGTGTGTGTATTAAATGATGTCATTTGGAAAATGAGACAGCAATGTCTGGCGAGAACAAAAGTGTTACATTACAGTAGTCCATGTATCCACTTTAGTAATGCATTGACGGACGTGAGCTACTCACATTAATACGCTCGCGATCGAAGCTATATCGGTCAGCGAGAGACAGCGACGGCCAAAAGCCTGCAAAACACGGTTCCTTTTCAATTATTCCAGATGATGTATGTGATTAAGTGCATATGTTTTATTCCAACGGATGAGTGAATAGTTGCAAGAATTTCATTGGAAGAACAATCCTGTGAAGAATAATTTTGCTTCACTGACAGCCAATGACAATGTAGTATGTAACTCAAGAAACAAGGCAGAGGGATGAGAAAACAAGCCTTTTCTGTTTGAATTGATGTGGGTAGTGGTAGGACGTGTGCGTGTAGTCAGTCAGTCAGTCAGTCAGTCAAGTCAAGTATTTGCTTTATGCACCCCGAAAGGTGGATATTCAGCAGTCACACAGTCATCTAACAATTATCGAACGAAACTATTACATGATTATCGTGAGCAGTGAAAATGAATACAATTTACGAGATAACTGAGTAAAGGTCCGAAGCAATGCTTTCTGCGCTGACAAGAAATCGGGCAAAATAGAGCGCCACGGAAGACCGATAAGCGGTCGTACGAGCAAATATACACTTATAACGGGACCGGGTGGAAGAGGAGGAAACACACTTGATAAGATCTTTATGTAATGGATGTGAAGGGTTATCCATGATTTTTGCTGATAACGAAAAACATAACTTTATATGTTGGGAAATGATGAAGTGACAGATCGTTTCACGGGAAATCCCACTGCTTCTTGATAGATGTGTTAATTATCTGGAAAGCAGTTT
>UZAN01041732.1:0-47804 GCA_900618425.1 Echinostoma caproni
GCAATGATTCTGTCGAGACTTGTTCGTCTCAAATCTACTCCCCGAGCTGCAACTGAGGTTTGCACTTCATAACTCACATCGTGAGTTCCAGTATAACAATGATCAGACAGAAGATTACGGGGGGGGAGGGGTACGCATGCCTGACAAGTGACAAGGACCGCGAAACCGGTCGTGTGCTTCTGGGTAATTTTGTCGAGTGATTCATATACTAGTCATTATATACATATATCACTCCCACGGACAGCCAATCACATTTTTTGTTGGTACTTGTTTGTCTTTTCTCATTTTTTTTAGTTCAATTCAGACGGTCTTCCTTTATTTTTTTGAGAATCAGAACTGCAGAAGTCCACCACTGTTGAATAGTGAGACGTAAAATGAACCATGGTTTAGCTGTTAAAGCCTTGTGCGGTATTCTATAGTTCAAATATGTTTTATGACTTTAACTCGGTTCTAGGTCAGCTATTTTCTAAGGTACTACCTAGTCCTAATTCATTGTTAACTTCCTACGCATGGGATGAAACATAAACTCATGAGGCGGGTGCACATACCAAATGTGTTAAGTTAAACAAATGTGCCTCTGACTTATCGATTGCTTCGGACACCAGTTGTCATGTATTCGTCACTCTCCGAGTTGTGATCAAAATGTACTTTCTGTTAGTGAGCAGGATCTCGTCTGTTATACTAATATAAGGGAATTCCTGTCGTTGTTCTTAGCATTACGAGACAGTGTTCATGATGCCTATCTTTCAGATGTGATCACACGCTTCTTACGGCTTGATTTATAGACATCAGAATAACGTTATGTAGATAACTGTGGCCATTTTTCTTTTTCTCTCTCCATTGCAACTGATCAGGGTTGTTGGAAAATGATGCCTCAAATGCAGATGCACTAGACACTCCTGCTCCGGGTAACAATCATGACCGGGGCGCCGTGAAACGGACAAACCCAGTGTTTCCGTCTCGCACTGGGGCTTCAAACACCGCTGCCACGCTACCTGCACACAGTCCCACACAGTCTGAGACGACCAAAACGACATCAGCGACAAATCGTGCACCTCAGAATGCTGCCAACTCCCGAACAACCACGACGCCCACCACAGTGGCTTTTGAACGCCTAGAACCGGTCGGCGAACCATGGTACGTGGGCAAAATGTCCCGATCCCAGGCCGAGAGTCTGTTACGTTACGAGGGGGATTTCCTCGTTCGAGCTAGTCCACATCAACCGGGGCAATTTGTTCTGAGTGGAATGCAAGATTCGAAGTGTCGACACCTTTTGCTGGCCGATCCGAATGGACTGGTACGTGCGCACCGGTGGTGGTGATTTTAGTGGTTCTAGAAATAGATGAGGTCTCGTTTCTGTCCAGAGGTATCTTAACTCACGTGTTGGATCAACGTGGCGGAATAGTACGAGAACCCGTAAACACTAGATCGGTTTAAGTAGCCAGTTCCCTTCAGTATTTTCATTCTTGAAGGAAGCAAACACAAGCAAAAGTGAATCAGCAAGTGGTATATAGCGTGTAAGACAGGACTGAACTGCCGACCATGCTTAAGTTTGTCCAAATCCATTCCATGAGTAGTTGAAGTTGAGCAGCTGGGAATGTCGAGGTTCAAAGCTGATTGTAAATTGTGGCGCATATAGTTCATAAGGCGATCGCTCCTTGATAGAAAGTTTAACGTGGACAGCTGTTTGGAGAACAGTTACAGATGGATTACCCATTTTGACACTGATGCATACACAGGCTGACCTGAGTATTGTGAGCAGTGGCATGCTTGCATGCGTTCCTCATGATCAGCTTGGTGACTGCATCGGTATTGTCCGGGGTATCTCGGGTTATAACTGGTCACCCTCGTGATATGCCCCTATACGACCAATTGTCTCAAATAGCCAGTTCTGCTGAAGAAGTCCTACTCAGTACCCTCACAGGGTGGTGATGGTGGCGCAGTGGTTTAGTCGCTATCACAGGCGTACTTTGGACCTTATGGTCCGAGGTTCAAGCCCCGCCACCCAAATGTGGTGGTAGACAGCTGTGCTGTCGGGGCCTTATGTAATTCACCACTCCAAGTCCTGGGTTACCGGTTTTCATCACTGATCAGTAGATTTTCGTGACTATGGGTATCGCCCCGTCTGCTATTCATCACACGGAGGTGTGTAATAAAAAGCGGCATGAGAGATTTTAGTTTTCCTTGATCCCCGGGCAACAGTGTTGATTGGGGTTTCTTGTCCCTCTGGTCTTCTTTTCAACGTACTTTTCCAACATACATTTCGGCTGCATTACATTGTGAGAGTCTATTCAAATTACGAAGCGCGCGCTCGCGGATGGTGCCCTCGATGCAGTCTGCAATTCAGCCCAGTATACTACTGTCATTTGAAATGTGCGTTTTACCGGCAAAGTGTAAAGCGTTATGAATACACCAGTTCATTTCATTCCGCCTCAAATGCATATAACCTTCGTCGTAATACAATGACGCGGTGAATAAGGTAATCACGGAGATCTTACGTTCACGCACCATAACATTTTATTTCGCACGTGTCCACAGTCCAGAGTGCGTACCGAACAACAATCTTTATGACCAAGAAATTGGACCATGGTTCGATTGTGGACAGAATCCTGCCAGATCATTCAAGCCAAATTAGATGAACTATTTTGGGGGTTCTCACAATCGGAGCCTTCGGTTAACCAAAGCCTGACCTGCACGGTAGCGCGGCATTGTGTAGATGCCGCAGCCCATTTAAGGCCGGTGTCCTATACATACATATGTTTGAACGGGGTTAAACGTCCGAGGTGCTCAATACACCTCTGATGCCCAATTAAGCTGGTAATCACCGTCAGAACCAGGAAGATGTGTGTATGTGGTTCTTAGCCCTCTTATTGGCTGGTTTGGAATCCGGGTTTTAAATCAACTACCCCAGGTGAAATTCCAGTGCTCCACCGAACCGGTTCTGGTCTCAGATGTGGAATTCGCATCCTATCACTTTGATGAAAAAGAACCTCCGTCACGTGAAGGTAGTGCGTAGGTCTTCCTCAACAGAGACTATCTGAGACGCTCGGTCGTATTGGAGCGTTTCGCCACGTGCGGTGTTAGGGTGACCAATCACAACCCAAAATATAACACTCGGAGGTTTTCAAAAGCCAATAGTTTATGTTTTGACACTCGAACAATTTATTTACCCTTTTCGCTGTGTACTTCATCGATCCTCTAATTCTCGCCCCATTTTCACCCAGGTTCGCACTAAAGAACGAGTGTTCGATAGCATTCAACATCTGATTGATTATCACGTTCAGAACGGGGTCCCGATTCGATCGGCAGACAGTGAGATCCGGCTAATTTTTCCCGTATCCACATTCACATTTTGCGAATCATGACCTCCTGCCCCCCCCCACCTACCTACCACACTCGGTCTCTCGTCTCATTTCTCGCTCTGTCTATCAACCAGCGTGTCTTTGTTGTGGGCACATTGGCTGCAATCCCACCGATCACTGCCTCCCGTTTTAGTCTGTCTCATCTCAAACAGTATCTCAACATACGGAATCGATTCCCTCAGTCTATCGTGAGAATGCTTCTCTCATTCACGAGTAAGTTAGATGTACCATAATGCACAAAATATGACAAGTCCCACCTTGTTTTTGTACAATCAGATCGATCAAATTTGAGTTGGTTTTGATGATGATGATGATGACAATATTTTACCCTCCTAAACTGATCTAATTCTAGAAGATATGTCCTTAATTATATGATTTGCTATTGATCGCACTCCTGACAGTGGGAAAACAGTGATCGTGTTTGCTTTCAATTAGCCCCAGATTGTCTGGATTTCGAAACTGTTCCATTCCTGTAGATGTCTTCATTTCGCGGATACCTCTCGAAAAGGGATCCGAGACAAACCCAATCGGGTTCAAATCTGGGCTATAGGTTAGATCATCTCTTGCCTGGATGTTTCGTTTTTGCACTCATTTTTGTAAAGTGAATTATAAAAGTACAAAAGCATTATCGTGTTACGAAATCATGGTTTCCAGTCGATTCCTTGGAATCGCGGGGATTAAAAACGCTTTCGAGGTCTTCACTTAGCAGTCAGCTGTCTGATTTCTTTCGATGAGTCTCAACTAAAACTTTTCATCCGCAAAAGTCGCACTCTAGATCATGACGAAGCCTTTCCACTTGCTCAACGGCTCAACATCACCTTGATCCTACACAGCTCACGACAGTCCTTCAGGGACGTCGGGATTGAAATTCTCGTAGCTGAACATCTCATACTGTTCCACTGAGAAATCGATCGATATGATGAGCTGCGGTTCAAGGTTCCGATTTCATCCTTCGGGATTGCCAGTGTGATTGTATTAGTTGTACCCACCTGTTGGATGATCGTTTCACTTTTGAAGCTACACGTAAGAGCTGTCTCGTGCCTCAATCAGAGATGTATCTTCGAATTCTGCGTTCATTCTGAGAGTTATACTGATTTTGTTGCACCCATGTCAGAAACAATCCGCAGTGATCGGGTGATTTTCTGCAGCAATTATGGGGGGGGGGCATTTCTTGTACACCGTGCTAATCTTCGTTCTGGACGAACACACGCATGCACAAATCTTGGCAAGCATTCGTGTTGTGCTGATCGTAGTTATCACCACCTGTCGATCACCATTTCGGACCGTGATGAGGTACACCAGGCCTAGTTTAACGTGCCAGTGGATGAATTTTATATCTTTTCAGGCAAACTGAATACTGCATCCAGCATACAACAGATAACAACATTAACACACCTGCATGCATTCAGGTGTGCTTGGAAGCGATGATTAAAACGGAGGTGGCGATGTCTCACTCGAGCTGAGATATCTCACGTTCATAGTGTCTGATACACTGCATCGCCCACTCAAACCGTTGACAGTAGTTACGAGGGCTGCCTACACGCCTCTTCACGAGTGCTTTGAAATCGGATATTTCCCGCTCTCTTAGAGGACCTAATGGCTAACTCAAGATTACACCCCGATCTCAAGCGGATATTGTATCGAGCTGTTCTAGCAGCGGTTGCGAAAACAATTTTTTTGGCGAGGATCATGAGGCGCAAAGCTCACCTTATCCGTACGAGGGCATTGTTGCTTCAAGCCAACCTTTCATGTTACTGTGTGAGAATAGCTGACTACTGTTCGCGAGTTTTCGAAGCTGTTCTCAATGACCGTCTTGAATACTAGCATAACTTTGACCCAGTTTTATCGTGCGGTGCTCCGTTGTTGTTGTACTGTAAAATCTTGTGCATTCGATATCTTTTTCTGAATTCGAATGAGTTCTCGTCAGATGACGCCAGTTGCTGGCGCGTAGTGTTCATTTTAAATCAGTTTACACAACCATTAACCATGCACTTTTGTGCGTGCCGGTTTCAGTTGCTCACAGTGTGCCAACAGTTGAAGCAAAAAGCATATTGGTCTAGCAAAAGCAGTCTGGAATTCAGAACAAAAAATAACACTGGGTGCTACAGTACACTGTGAACAACATTCACCGTGAAAGGTCACCGAACTAGTTGGAACATTTGTTTTTGGTTTATCTATCTTTTGAATCATTTTCTTGGTTTATAAACCCGTAATTTTTCTCGAATTCTCCAATACACGTTGATTTCAATACACAGTCCGTGCTAGCCAATTCACTTTGACCTAGTCATCCAGACAGCGCGCGCTCGGTTATCCTCGTTTAGATTGCCGGCCCCGGATCAGGGCAGTTTTCGGGGTCCACACTACCCTCCCCCCGTGATAGGTACTTCGGTATTTTGGAAGGTGAACTCTCTACAGATCTCCCAGCGTCGGGCTGTTTGTGGTCGGGCCGTGCAATCATGCGTTGTCTACACAGTTTAAGTATACAATGCCTTATAAAGATGACGAGAGTGAGATGGAAAGGGAAAGAGCATAACTCGACAGCGTAATTCAACTTATCCATGGAAGAGCTAAGCAGTTGACGGCTGAGTAGTACAGGTTACATGTGTCTGATGGTCGTTTGGTTCGGTGATTCCCTTCTGGATAGCAACACCTGTATAAATATTGCCTCTGGATTTGTATAATTACACCAATATTGATGCGGATTGGTTTTTATTTCGTTTTTTTTTCATTTTGACGGTTATAAAGCAAAGTCAAAAAAATTGGCACGGAATAAATGTTAAAGTTAGCGACTCTGTTACAGGTCTCTTGGGGTATGAAACGTGGCTGTGCGTGCGTGCGTTTTGACTGTCTCACTGTATTATCTTGATGGGTTCGTCTCGTTTACTCATCTGTCATTGGTTAATACCCCATCGATTCTACAGTGCATCAAATAATAGAATGAACATTTGTTTTTTGCTACATTTTTTAAAATCATTTTTCATAAGGCATTCCTTCTGGCAGATTCGTGAACAGTGCCACAAGGTATACATGAATACGATACCATTTTTGTCGTCGAACACCATGAAAGCATAACAATGTTATTCACTCACACTCACAGTGTTCCGAACTAATTTGCGATCACTTACGGGTTTTGTCGTAATAAAAATTATGTAGCAGAATGTAGACTTTCCATTCAGCCTGGAACACGAGGTCAACACCTGTAGTCCACAAGGGATTTGACTACGATTTCGTCCACTCCAGTTCCACTTTTTGATCCTGGCTAAAGCTGAGGTCCGTTTGCATCCTCAAGAGTTCTCAAAAGAGTTTTAATCTGGATTGTGTTCAGTCCGATCCGGAAACTGGAATAGGAAGACGGGATAGATAGATATGCTATCCGGTTGACAAACGCAGGATTGTGCATGACTTTATGAAATGAAGATCTGTGAGCAGTTTTGAAGTGTTTATGTAAAAGAAGCAGATTTGAGCGCCGTCCAGAATAACCATCTCCATCTAACCCCCCTAACAAAACCATTGACCATAGAAAGCATAGGTGGTGAGCCACAAACGAACACCCTGTTTGTGAGAGATTTCCGTTTGCGCAAGTTGTGCCTGCTGTAGGAAATCCCTAAGGGCTGTACAAATTACGCTTTTCCTCATCGATACCGACTGTTTAGTTTTTTTTGTGAGGCTACTTTCCCTCCATCTGGAGCGTGCTTGCATGTCACCTGTTGCCAATCCATCATAGACAACTTATCAACTTCTGGCATTGAAAATGTGACGTCCATGGCTGTATTTGTTATAGCCATAGTAACTGGGATATTCAAACGGATGATGGAAACCTTCAGTTATATTGTATGAGTCCATTAGTTTCAGCCTAGTCGCAGCAACTCATTGTTTGTGCATCTTGGCATCGTTGGACATCTTTTCCTTCGAGCACACCCTTCATTTGTAGTTAGGGTTGCCAGTAGCTTGTTCACTGTTGGTTCACCACTGTGATTTCTTCTCGCCCGTAGAAATTTGCCAGATAACAGCTTCCTCTTAACCTCTCTATGATGCCGCGTGTTTGACAGCGTCCGCCCCCTATTGCACTGCCAATCGTATCACAGATGGATGCATATGATTCGTCAGTATTACATATCCACCGTCCCGTCCGGGATTTCAACTCCGGACCCATCGCATGGAAGACGTGTGTGTTACCACTGCGCCAACCAGCTTATGCCATGGCTGAACCAAATTGCCAACTCATGTTTGTTCCGGTGTTGTCTTCAGTGATAGTCAGTCAGTTCATTTGGCCCGACAGCAACAAAGGGAGACACAGATGACAATCTGTTAACTCCAATGGAAAGCCTCCCACCAAGTCAAGACTTCCATGCAGGCCAAATGAGCTGACTATCACTGAACAAGCATGAGCTGGCAATTTGTTTAAGTCATGTTATGAGTTAGTTGGCATAGTGGTAACGCACACGCCTTCCATGCGATGGGTCCGGAGTTGAAATCCCGGACGGAACCGTGGATATGCACTACTGATGAGTTCTAATAAGAGCGAAACTCGAGTCTAGTGCTTCCGAGTGTATGATTGAATCGATAAACTGAGTATTGCACGTGAAGGTGAAATCCGAAGGATAGTCAACTCAAATCAATAAAAATGACCAAGGTTACCCCATCTGGGCGACAGAACATCTCTGGATTGCGGTCGGTAGTCTCATCGAGTGGTTATGTGGTATTTGACCGTTCCGCTTTGTTCAATTTGCTCCGGCAATGAACCCCAGCTCAAAACATCCTCAATTGCTGCCGGTGTCACGCCTATTAAATATGCGGTAATTTGCAGCAGATGAACGATATGATTGCTTATCTACCGGGTGGACTTGTCATCATTTCAAACAAGTATCCATTCTAATATGTTTCATCTTCTATTCATTCCAAATTGGCATACGTTTTATGTAAGTTGTGTGATAAGGCGTAATGCAATGGTTATTGGATTTTAGCAAAAATACTCACTGTTATGTTCGATCTATGTTTTCCCTCCGCTTTCCCCAATCGAAGTGAATATGATCCGACCCTATTTACTCGGTCATCTCCACCCCCCCCGCCCCTCGCCCGATCTCCAGAACTGTCTATACAGGGGATTGAGACCATTCGTTCATCTCCGTTGTGGTCCTGCGCATATATACTACATGACAACATGTTTCTTTGGCCCAAAATGCCCACAGTGAACTCAAGGCGTGTGCGTCATTAGGATCATCGTTCTCCCTCCAATCCCGGGACTGCTATCGTTATTCTTCCTACAATTCATCTGTCTAAGTGGTAACGTCGGTTTGTCTGTGACTCTTACTTTTTGCTTGTTTTTTTTTCAATCCTCCTGTCTCATTCCACATCTCTATCGCTGTACGAAAATATGCACTCCAGCTCACCCTTTCCAAATTCTGCCCCCTAATATCCCTGTTTGATTTTTATCTGCCAAATCCAAACCTCCACGGAAAATTCAACACTCGGTCAAACACATTCCATCAATTGGACTTTGTTGCACTCATCACTGACCCGTTCCCGCCCCTTCTGCTTGCCTCGTCATCATCTGTTTTGTCTGTTTCAAGCCGTATCTTTGATTCGCTTTTGTTTTTACCAAATCCGTTCGATCTTTTATTGCACTACCCACTCTCGCTTTCATGTCGTTGATCGAATGCTCTCTCTCTCATTTGCCCTTGTCCGCTACTTCTGCTATTTCATTTCAAGTGTGTCAACCAATCGGTTTGCACGCCGTTTTTTTATCATGACCATCGAGGTTAATCCGCAATTGGACCAAACAAACTGCGATCTCATTTCTTTTTATGTCTTCCTTGATTCATCTCCTGCTCCCCACTCGCCACCCACCAACACACACACACACACACACATCGAACACATGTTGATGTGTCATCATATGCACTTGTATTTTTACTCATAGCTCTCTCTCTCTTCAGGTGTGTTCTGTTCTGTTCGAACGGTATGGTTGCGAATTCTGGTAATCAGTTGTACAATTTTAACCCGTTCCCTCCTCCCCCACCCCATCAATGTATTTCGATCGGAATGGAGAAAGTGTGTGTGGGGGGGGGNGGGGGGGGGGGCGGGGGAGACGGATAGTGAGTTGAGTTGACCGATGCAGCCTCGATGAAACGATCTGGATTGCTCATGTGAACACCTCTATTCCCCTTTCGGTCTTGTTGCATTGATGTTATTGAATGTTCTTTATTGCTATATTTCTATCCCTCACTCTCTTCCCCCGTGGGTTTTTTTCTGCTCTCCGATAATCAGTCGTGTCCAGTCGATTGGGATGGATAAACTTTTCTGTTTTTCACTTTTGTGGTTCCGATTTCTGTTGTCTATCGCTCCCGCGACCGGATCGGTTCAACTGGTACGATACTGTCCTATCATTGACCTCAATACCTCGTGTTTAGCGGTACGCATAACAGTATCTCTGGGTTGAAGATATACGCGTAGCGTTCGTTGTATGCTCGATTCTGGGCAGAATTCAATGCGAATGATCATCCCCGACAGGTTGGCATCACATCTAACAAGTCAAGTCGAGAATGCACTTTATTCATCTATTGGGGACAGAATTTTCAGTGATTAAATGGCATCACTTCGGCTTTGGCATACATCCTATTAAAATGGGTTTAAAGATATGACAAATGGTACATCGACAATAATGAAGAGGAACCGAGAAAGCGTAGCAAATGTAGAAAACGGCATCATGAAGATTTGTTTGAGGCCGTTTAATGGATTTTTCCTTGGTACTTCTTTCCTGGAACTCAACAAACATGAAAGGTTAGCTACAACGGAATTGTGAAAAACTGTGGTTCGAATATATAAAGGTTTAAATTTGTTACAGGTTAAAGAAGCTGAAATGGAGAGAGCGAAAGGGTTGAGTGTAAGGGATGTGATGCATCAGATTGAGTCACATGGACGGTCACATACCTTAAGGTGTTTGTTGACAATTGAATCAACTAGTGCCTCATAAGATACAACTCCATATTTAGATATGCTTTTCAGAGGGCGTCTAATCAATACGAAATCTTTAGACAAAATAGATCGGGATAAATAACGGTGAAGCAACAGGTACAATGGCATAAAACCCACGAGAAAACAAATTTGGAAATGATGTACAATGGCACCCTCACATAACTAAGGCGAGAAATGTAAAAGGTCAGTTTTCTAACTTTAAGAAACGTTTTTCTACGTGGTAGGACCATTTGAGATCATCAAACGGAAAACATCCAGGGTATTTGAAGTGTTGTGACCCTTCAAATTTTAGGTCATTGATTAAGATCTTGGGAACAGATGATCGGGAAAGTAACACAATATGAGCAGAAATGATTTTGGCCATCAATTTCGCGTGCTCTCAATCAGCTGTCTATGCACATTGAATAGGTCGAATTTTATCATAAGGATGCCATATATGGACATATACATAATTACATGGGTTCAGGCAGAAAGCACTGAGTTGTTGAGTCATTACCAAAGTTATTTAGGTATGGGTGTGAAAGAGGAGGAGGGAAATGTTAGCATAGAAACAGTTACGCAATGGAAAACGATTAGCCGTGGCGGAAAGAGTTGAACATGATTACGTAATACGAAAAAGCTACAACCAGAAATGAATCCGGACAGACGTAGAAAGTTAACGGAGTAAACAAATTATTGGTCAATTAGGTAGGTTAAAGAGAGTTACGTAATAAGAAAGTGAGAAGGGTGAAATGTCAACGATGATGTAAGAGAACGGTTGATATGATGGGAAGGAAAAGGGAGGGGAATTACCATGGTAATAACAACTGTATCACAAAGGCCTTTTGCACGCATAGTTCAGGCTTTAAACGGCTAATGACAACCGCTTCAGCAAACCTAAGCATCCTTGGACTTCGAACTTTGAGCGTAACGCGAAAAGCTTTGCGTTTGTCAATGCAGTGTCCCGTATCCAGCAAATGTCGTGCCACTGCGCTTACTGGAAGATTTCCTCTTCGAAGTGACAAGTTATCCGGAACATGTTCACTCATTCTAGTCGACAGCCGGCATTCAGTCCTTCCGACGTATCGCAAACCGCAAGTACATTGAAAAAGATGAATGCAATTGGAAGTGACAGAATCACTGAATCTGTCCATGATTGACCGAATTGATGAGTTCATGATCAGTTTCACGGCGGGATAGATAAACTCAACTGCAGTACAAAGCCGATGACTCACCCGTGCAATTACATCATCTCCTTTAAATGGTAAATGGGGGTCGCGGAGGGGGTAAAATTGCTCCCTTTGTTTACAATGATCCGGGGCATGCGATTTGGTTGAATCATATTTTTTTGTGTTTTTCCTGGTCAGATCTTGGTCTGGCCGATTCTTCTTTCCTGTAATTCCGGTCTACCGTTCTGTATATGTAACAAAACAGGGTCACCAAACTGAGAAACAATACTGATGTGATTCTCGTGCTGGATCGAATAAATCTGCCATGTGTGTGTGTGCTCGCGCGCCGTACAAGTTAACTGACTAGCTCTGTCTACGTCTTCCGGTCGTTTCAGTTCAATGTGGGGATGGATGTTTCACAATCAAATTTGACCATCTTATAATATCTCCTAAGAGCTCCATCTTCTCACACGTTCCTCAGTTCCAACCAGTTGACCTTACACACTCGAGAAGGGCCAACGTAACTTGCTGATGCTTTCTAACGGCAACATGTGAACAAGCTTGAATTTGGTAGTTCCGGTCTGCCCGCATGGGACGGGGAATACGGAATAACGGTGAGCTCTAATGAGGAGCGGGACGGGACGGGGGGAGAAGAGAAACTCGAGTCTACTACTTCCCGACTGTAAGGTTGACTGGTTGAACGTGAGGACATTATCGAATCCACAACTAGGATTGATAGTTGGCATCAATTTCAATGGACTGAAGCANTTGATGAAGTTCACAACGTGAAACTGCCAAATAGGATGTCTAAAAAGGCATGAGTGCATGAATGCACTGAATCAAAAGTGAGATGGGCTACCGCGCAGCCTGTGCACACACAATATGAATGTAACCAGCGGTCTACTCGGCCCGTTGGACTATGCCAATGAAAAGATTCTGTCGACAACCTCTGGACTAAAATCGTTTCGCTGGTACTGACAACCCGGCATCAATTCCTGGTCCGATCGGATAGACTACGTACGAAAATACGAACTTTTCACATCACCAATTTTCCGTTGTTGTTCAATAGAGCTTGATGTTTCTCGAACGTGACGGGAAATTGGATTCTAGCCGACTTAATACATGTGTTCAATGATAAACTCAGCTTACTTTGTAGTTAGGTAGCGAGAAAGAAAGTTTCGTTTAAATTATTATGCAGTCTTTTATTCAACATACTACGAGAAAATCAATTTTCAAAATCCAGAAGCGGTCAATCAACGGGGACTACAATTTGATGGTCGAAGTTGGCTAGTGGTATTAGCAAACAAAAGTATCTGTGCACTGGTACGACAGAAAACACCCAAATGGCACTGGCGGCTGGGCACGATATGATGCGGTGGGGATATGAAGCCAACCTCGGAATCTAATTTGGGAACATCTTCGGCTGCACAGCACTACACGTTCGGGTTTGAGCTGTCGTAAACGCGGTCAGAACTACCACCGATAATTTCACTAGAATGTGTGACATGTTGAATTATTTTAACAATTTAACCTCTATCTGTGCAGGAGTAATCTGCTTAAGTAATTAGTGGGCACGGTGGTGAAACGGTTAAGATTCATCAGCCTGTCACATTCGGATGCAGTGTTCAGAAAACCCATCACCATTCCCCGCAGTCCCGCAGATCACATGGAAGCCCATGCATGCATTGATCGACCGCTTCTCTGGATCACGAATTTAGGGGGTGTAGTTGTGCATTCAAGAAAATAGAAGTCTCAACCAAAAATTGATGCTTCTCTTGAAACTTTCAACCGCTAAGAAACTGTTACAATAAAGTGCTATTGATGAAGAGCAAAATGTGTATCGAATACTCGGCTGTTCTTTTCTAATATTTTACAAGCGTTTTATGAATTTTATAGTTGAATAAAACTCTTTGGTTTGATTGGCTTCATCACTTATACGAAGTGAAGCAATCTACGACGAGTACACACGTATTTCAACTCAAAGAGATGAATCCAACTGTAATTGTACTGTGGCTTGCCCTCTCGCACCTTTTCTCTTTAACTTTATCATAGATCTGATTATGCGAACAGCTCTATCCTCGTGCGAGGATAGTGACATCTGGCCGCTTCTGGGTGATAGACTGTCTGATTTGGAGTATGCAGGCGACATTGCACTGCTAAGTGAAGGTCCAGGTAAATTTCAAGCTGTTCTGGATAGTTTGAGTGCGAGTGTAGCCATGTTAGGTATGCGTTTTGCACCTTTAAAGTGTAAATTGTTGCTACAAGATTGGGTTGGTCCAGCACCCAATCTCTCTAACTGGGGAAGTGATAAAGGAGGTAGATACGTTTTGTTATTTGCACAGCAATATCTTACCCAGTGAACGCATCATGGATGGAGTGTCCGCTGGCATACAGAAGCCTCGGTTGGCATTTGCCAACTTGAGGAATTCGTGACGCTGTCACGAAATCCGGCTGTCCGCGAAGGGTTGATTGTATACTGCGGCTTTATGATGCTGAGACGCGACCATTACGGAAACAGGATGAAAATAGATCGTCGGTGCCCGAACACTACTGTCTACGGAGCATTGCATGTATCTGATGTTCAACTAGACAAGCGATGCTGAGTTTGGGCGCAGAGTTTTTAGTAATTGTTATCGTCCTCTGGAGCTCGTGGTCGACCTTCATAGATTACGTTCCTCGTTCACCTCCGCACTTTCGTTGCAACCTTAGTCCACTGAAATTATCCTTTTTCTCCTGTACTCTACTTTCAACTTTCTTGTCTTTCTCCCACTGCTTCATCAGATCAGTGCATTTCGTGTGGCCTCTTAGCTCAGCTGGTAGAGTATTCCCTGTACAAATGCGTAGGCAGCCTCCAACCGTCGGTCCGAATCCCGCAGAGGCTAATGAACTTCGCACAATCTTAACAAAAGAGTACTATGTACGTCAGCCATAGCACGGAATATAGTTCACGTCTGAAAAAAATAGCCATAGACGGGATAGAAACATTTCATAGTCTAATGTAAGATGCAGTTCATGTGTATGTGAATAAACGAGAAAGATAGGACACATACGAAAATCGCTAAGCATTTATACGAGATGGTTTTAGTCAGAGTTTAGAGCCTGCTAAGGGGAGGGAACCACTACGTGGTTCTGTGTGCAATCGGTGGTTAGGTTCTGCGAAAGTCCTCTCCATAAATTTGACACAATGATTGTACGACAGTTTTAAACGTTACCGATTACCTGGTTTACTGAAGTTGAAGAAACGCGGCTGATAATCGTTACACTGCGTCGTAAAAGTTGAATTCTTGTTTATTTGAGGTGTGGAAAACAATTGGAGAACAATAAAGTAATAAGGGGTTAGAAACTGACAAACTATCTCAGATTTGGAATTTGATTTGACAGAAGCAACAATTTGTAGATAGATGTGCCCCGATCAAGGAAAACGGTTATCTATAGTTGAATGGTTTGGCGCACGTGACGCGTGAATTCACGAACGGCTTTATTTATGCCAATCTGCCGCATCGCTCTTTATTCAATGTAGCTGATTCGGGCTGAAGGAAACCCCGTAGACGTCAAGAAAAAACGTGGAGACGAGGCATAAAGAAATGCATATAGCGATTAGGTAGATTAGGTGTCTCGCGCCTTCCAGGTTGGGGTCCGAAAAACTCTAAAACTGGTTGGTAGGAGACATTGAAGGATAAGGCAGCGAACCGACAACAGTTGCGTTCTTGTTTTCATTTCTTATCAGGTCAGAAAGCTTGAAACGGTATGTGTGCAGAGTTCGATTGCGTTCTTTGTGGTGACTATAGAGGTTCACCTTCTTCCCCCTCACTCAAAATAGATCTAATCTCTGTCTACCTTAAATATTACCACTAACCTTGCATGCATAGCGAGTTTGGCTGCGATCAGCGAAGTTCACCTCACTGTACTTCGCTGTACGATGATGATGACCTTTTTTCTAACGAATGGATTTTCAGCTCATGTTGAAAGACAACTACATTTTTGGTTGAACTTCTACTTTCGTTCTGTTGTAGTACAGTGTAAACCAGTGACAGTCGTTCTTTTTTGTATTTTTATCTTGCTACACTCAACCATTATGTGATGGAACAGTGCGCGAGATGAATAGCATATCTATGACGAATTTCCGTTGCATTGTACGATCTTGGAGAAGGTTTCGGTTTCTATGTTGCTGTTGCCAAATGGTCGACGTTTCGGGTAAATTGATTCCATCCAGAAAATGGTCCGAACTATACCGTTCTATCCACAGTGATCTGTTGCGGAGTTGATCACAATGATCGTATTCGTAGACAGTTCTGAATACAGTCCTATGCCTGAAGCCATCTTGATAAGTCCAGACAGGCTTCCAAATGCGGTAGCAACAGCAGCAATTTTCATACTATCCGCTTCGTCTAATTTCTACACATTTTCCTATCGAGCTTTATCCAAAACCCGCAGTTACCTAGCCTTGACCCACATCCCGGCAGCCAAAACCCGCAATGCTTGAGCCACGACCAGTAGTCAAAGGATGTTGAAACAACTCTTTTTTTCATTAATTTTGATGTTGCAAAGTTTGGTTGAGGAATGAGATGGTGTGGGGGTAACAACCTGCACCACGTTGATTGAAGAAGGTGTAAACGATGTGCCCGTGTCGACAATCCATTTCACACATCTCGTACAGCTTCAGTGTTTCCGCATAATGTGCGATACCTATTTGAGTAAAAATCTGAAATGTAACACAAACCTTTGCATTCACAAACTCTGAAATCAATAAAAAAAGAAAACCGTGGTACCATCAAAAAGCGAATGCTTACGGTTCCATATCTCCACTTGAAATGAACTCCATTCTTGAGGTGCCGGTGTAATAACATACCTTACAAAACACAACCCCATCAAACTTCAAACGAAACCCGTAATACTTGAGCCTTAACCGCGGCAATTATGTGAAATATTACAGCCTTAACAAATTGATGGCGGTTATGCGGGTGTACTTTTTGAATAGTGTTCATTATTCTCGGACTGCTAATGTATCCATCCACCTCACATGAACTGACTTCACTGTAAGTGGACATATGGAACGATAAGCATGTATAGTTTTGTGGTATCAAATTTTGTTTTATTTCAGGGCTTGCAAATGCAAAGCAATGTACCGTTTGTGTTACATTTGAGAGTTTTACTCACAGGAGTAGCGCTTTGTAGATTTCCTCTGAAGTACCATCATGCGGCATTAGATTCGTCGGTATTGGGGCCATAAAAACACACCATAATTTTATCATCCTCATAATATTCCAATACTTTGTAATCTGACTCCCTTGCAGCGGTATGAATTAAATTTTTGCTTCAAGGCTAACGAATTACGAGTCGTGGGTAAAGCATTTCCGGTTTTAGCTAAAGGAACACCAGTCGAGGATAAAGAACTGCGGGTTTTAACTGGAGCTTAATGGTTAAAGGTGTAGTTTGTGTTCTCAGTTGTGAGGGACAGTGTGAGAATGGGTTCACACTCTGCCCGCATAAGAGTCAGGCCAGCGTTCCCGTCGACACTGTGAAATCACTAATCTAGAATACCGTCGCCTCAGGTGTATGTTGGGAGAAAACATGATCAGTGGCCGACATGGACGGAGTAGGTTCGATGATACTAAGTGAAATATAATCAAAATAATGCTAATATTTTCTCCTAAATAAGGCAATTCGATTCATTCGACTGACTTTTTGGATTCTCCAGTTTGCTCGCAAGCATAAAAAAGGGATAGTTTTATGTTTCGGTCTGGTCTTAACGGGACTGATCTTCAATCGGACCCGTTATCAAACGGGAAAGGAGAAGTGCTATTTTAATCACAACTCAAGCGTTTCGCGCTTTAAAGAAAATGAAAATCGTTTGTGGATCGTGTTGTTTACGATCGGGTGAGAAAATAGGTTTTTAACAATGTAATTTCCGTGGAAAGTAGAGACCAGTGGTTCGTTATTCTACTACTTACTGTTCTCTTATTCGTGTTGGTTTATTTTTAATTTTTACCCTACATTCCGAGTAGTTTTGTGGTTCTCAGTTCGTTGAAGATGGAGCCAAACGAAGGCGTCAATCCATGTGCGGTAGACACAATCCGACTACCACCATGAAAATATTAAGTCCACAAAATTTGGCACAATTTAGTCACAATTTCCGGATCATCTCAGTTTACAAAATTCGGATTCGCGCCATTCGTAATCCCGTTGGTTTATTATGTTTTCGTTTTTGAACATGCAATTTCTGAAACCGCTGATCACTGATCACAAGAGCTAGTAATGCATCCGTTGTTTTATTCGATTGTTACTGACTTTAAACACGAGACAACAATTAATATCATTTAAATGCGATGGAAATGTTTGTGATAACCAACAAAGAGCACTGGACAGCTGTTTCGTCCTGTTTGGGACTCGTCAGCAGTGCGTACGTTTTTTGTCCTTGTCAGGACTCGAACCGCGATCAGTCGGGTCGGGACTTCAGACCCTTACCCCTGAGCTATACGACCGACGGTTACCGCTTCGTGCGAATGGCTCAATCAACTTAGAGTATCAAGCTTGGATTAGCACATTCGATTGTTAAGAGGCACCAGGCACTCTTGATGGTTGACGAAACACCTGTCAAGTGCTCTTAGTTGGTTATCATAAACATCTCCATCGCATTTAAATGCATACAAACACTAGGAAATTAACGATCTCCCAAGGGGTGAAACCCACACCTAGAACCATTAAGAGTGCCTGGTGCCTCTGAACAATCGACTGGGCTAAGCCAAGCTTGATACTCTAAAAAAGTAATATCATTGTTTCAGAACAATTGAGTGATCAATCTAAAATCTGGTCAAAGCGATCTTTTGGCTGTTCACACGGGGAATGTGAGTATTCCAAATTTTCTAGTGTTAACCAGTTGTACAGTAAAGCTGTGCTCATCAAACTCACAGCTGACAGAGGATGGCAAAGATTCCCATAGTGATTTTCTGGATAACGTTTGTCAGTGAGAGTTTGAAGATTTCTGTATAAGAATGAGTGTCAAGGGAAGTGATTGATAGGAATGTGAATATAATTCCCGTGGTATTCAAATGCAACTTCTTATACGAACCATTCAGTAGGGAAAAACAAGTCAACCATGAATAGGCCAGGTGTTCGCCACCGATCCTAGTATTTCGTTCACTGTCAAAACGGTTCTTATATGGCTACCGAATAAGAGACCAACCACGGATACAATCTCTCTTTCTTTCTTTGTTTATCAATTCATTTGCTATTGTGCAGCATTCTACGTACACCGAACTGTCCGTCCGGTTGTACTAGCAAATCTCAACCCAGGGTCGACTAGGGCCGGAGATTGCCGCAATCACTGACCATTGGATCGATTCACGTGATNGATATCAAATACATACCGAAAGTGATCGCAGTTCGACCAACTAACCCATTCCATCTCAAATGATAGAGGCAATCGGTGAAACTGTTGTGTACACCTTGAACACAGACACTTGTTGGTTCTGCGACGTAGCTCCAATCCGCTAGACTCAAGCACACACACACCAAAGAACATTCACAACATCAGAATGACATCAGGGCTTAAACAATTGTTGTTTCCGTAACTAAAAAATATGAAGCAATTGATCATTCGATGAATGATAATCAATAAACTTGTTTTTGCTACATATCTTTAGGATTATTCAATCAGGAACACTTACACAAAATGTTTCATCATATTTTGAGTACTTTTTGCCACGCCCTTATAACCCGTCAATTTGCCCACCACATAATGAAGATACATTTACAGGAGAGTGTTATTCTCTCGGTATTGTCCAGACCTGGTGAGTTATTCAGCAAATTTGTATCGAAAATTGTTGTTATCGATTCGCAACCTATGCGCATTTTCAACCAAATAATCATTGTCATCGGTGCTGTGGGATAAGTGATATGGATTTGGACTAACCATCCTGCAAATTTAATCTTCACGTACAATCATCAGTTCATCCAAACAATCCAACAATACTGAAGAAAGCTTTGGAATAGAGTCAAGAGATATCACAGAGGGTCTATTACCGCTGCTGGGAGTGGTGTGTGTGTGTGGAAATCATCAATGACTACCGGTCAGGACAATGTCTTTAGGCTTCTAAATTTGTAATTCCGATAAATCAGGATATGAAGTGGTTGGTACACACCTTCCATGAAGTATGGCTTCAGAACAGAACATGAAGGTGGATAAACACTAATGATGAGCTTTAGTAAAAGCGAAACTTGATTCTAGCGTTTGCTTTACCGGATAAACTGCGTATTGTGATGGTGACAAAGAGAAAACAAGCAGGCAATCTATGAAGTCAATGGAATTTCTGTGCTTACACTATTTAATCCCGTCCCTGTCTTCCAATAAATCAGCCGCTACTTCTTTAACTTTTCACCAGCATCTGGTTGAACTTTAATAGGTGACTTCTTTTTCAATGCCCTGATGTATTTGCGATGATGATTTGTGGCCCGTGATTCGTGTCTATTCTGATTATTATCGAAGCTCGTTGTGTATTAGACCACTAACTTGTGAACTTCGTGGACTGAAACAGAATACTGTCACTTTTCTTTTGTTTGAGGTGCTTGAATAGTATTCCTACAATGTTTAATGCCGGATCGATCGATCACTATCAAGTTTTGAATTGAATTATCTGCGGTAAACTCTACTCCAAGTTTGTTTGCCAAAAAAAGACGTTGGTTTTTTGCCAGGTAATTGAAAAATCCAATAAAGTCAAGCTGTGTGTCTTGGTCACAGGTCTCAGGGCACCTGTACCATTTTGAACATTATTTGGCTCGAGCCGCGTACAACAGATAATATTTTGAAGAATTCGAAAGCACTACTGGAATAGATGAAGTGACATCAACCTGATAAATGAATTGCCTCTCAAATGCTTCGTCATTTCTCCTCTATCACACAAGTCCCCACGTCCCGGTTTCTGATGATTGCTAAACCACTGTATAGATCCGGTCACTCGCAACTGATCTCAGAACAGGCTAACCAATTTCAAAATTTCCAGATAAATCATAACATCACTGCCACAGAAAAAAGTGGAACTATTTGGGGATGATCTCGGGATTGTTCAATTTCACTCCTGCATTCAGTGCCTGCTATCAAACAAGTATTCATGACTAAATTGAGATCCACCTGGAAGATAGATTTTCCCAAACCAATGAATCCTTGGATCAAAGGCTATGAGACCTGTTTCCTTTCTTAACGATACTCGTCTTCAAATAGATGAGTCGTTTTTCCTAAGGGAATCTTTTTGGATAGTTAGCAACCCACTTTATACCAAATAAACAGACAGTAAATGTCTTTATGCAATGTCTAAAATTGTCTTTTGTTCAAAACTCATCAGGCTCCAATTATGCATCTGACCAGGCAAATGTTTCTTAGCTACTTAGTATTATCATGTGATATAGGATATTGTACATGCAGCCACCCAGTCTAGCTATTACATTTAGTGTATCCGAAACAATGACTTCTCAGTATTGTTCCAAGCAATGAACACACAATCAAGTGAGTGAATATAGATCAAGTAAAAGTAATCACACCGCTGAGTTGAGGAATGCTCAACTCAGTAATAGTCCACAGGAAATGTAATTGTGTAATACCGGGTCGTTCACCACCAATGATCGGATGCCCCACTAGCGGACCAAAAGTCTTTCAGTTCATGCGTTCATGACTTCTGCCAAAAAAAAACAATCACCAGAACCACTAATATGCGCCAAATCGAGCTGACCGCGAGTGCCTCGGTTATGTGTTGGTTGTTGCACAAATCCGAGATGAATGGTGGAGTGGTCCCACATTCAACCCTATTCCTCGTCATTACCGTTCATTGTGTTGCGTGCACTGGGCATGCAACGTTTGCCAAAATCGTACGGTGGTGATGATAATGGTCATTCAGTTTCAGATAAAAAAAAACAACGCAGCGCTCTACTGGAACGTTGATTGCAGAATGCGCAATCGGAACAATGGCAGTGGCTGGCAGTTCGACTAATTTGCTGCGTTCAAAATACCACAGAGACCATTTGCTCCAAGCATGGGCCATCAACCGTGCAGTTCACAAGCAGCATTTTCGGATCGTTGGTTTGAATCTGGATGGGGATATACGAAAAGTCGTACACAATGGTGATCAGATGGCGATTCAGAGCTCTTGTCACGAGTTCACATAAAAAAAATTGAACGATTGAATGACTGCCCTCAGATGTGATTTGTGTCCGAGTTGAGTTCGCTCGCAATAGCCGAAACGCAATTTAATTCGGTTACCAACTGATCCATTCAGGGAAATACGAAATTCCAGTAAAAAATGTATCTGATCAGTTAAAGAAGATATGGTTTTCATCAGAAGCCCGATATCATAACACATAGCAGAATTATGAATATCAACTACCAACCAGTTCGTATTGTTATTTAAAACACCCTTTAGAGTAAGCATTGGTTTGTCAAAATACCGAATTTGAATTGCAATGGCAGCAACCAAGCGGTAAAGATCATCGAAACAGTGACCTAAACGGTAGTGTTTTTGAGCCTTGTCATCGTTAGCCATTGTTGTCATTTCTGCAATCTGCTAGTCAACATTTCATTCGACGCCACCAGAATCCTGGAAATGGCTAGTACATTTCTAAACTCAATAAAATATAGAAACTTAGTGACATAAATAATGATCCTTAAATCTGAACTCTTTATTGATTGGCTTACACGTGTCACGTGATTGTCGTTTGTGTGATTGCACTATCAAGTTGGAATTGATCTGACGATAAGCAGTTACGTAGCATCGATAGCTCCTTTATTTGTTCGGCGTCAGTGGTAAAACGGTTGACGCGCGTCATAAATTCAAGAAGAATTTCTCCATGATCAGGCAAGGTTAGAAACTGAAAGAAACCATTAGAATAATGGTCATAAATGTGTTGTTTTTCGTCAGTTTTATTCTATACCAGGATGAATTTGAAGCGCTTGAGGCTTACAAGAGCATTTCAACGACCAGTAACGAAACAACTGAATAACTTTAGTAATTTCTGATAAGAAGGCTCTTGTAAATTTATAAAATTTGCCGATTTTGTGGAGACTGAATCTCGGTTTTCTGGTGACCACTTAGATGTAGAACACCGTTGTAGATTAAACTATTTGGAGTCTTAGCCACCAAATGCATCTTATATAGGGATTCAAGAGTACGATATAAAATCGTCTCCAAGCTGAAGTTAGTCGAATCCTGAATTTTGCCATGCTCAATTCAGACGCCATTTTGAGGACATTATTTGCATCGATCTATCACATGATGCGTGTATAAATTTGGAACAGTCTAATTTCCTCACGGCGTCATTTTTAATCAAAAGTTTCCATTTAATCAGATGCTTTATCATGAATACCTTGAAAACACGGATTAGACTCAGAAATTGAGTTGATATATTGGGCTGTTATTTGTATATTTTGTATTTATATAACTCGTGTAAGCATATATGCTTACATTTTAGTTAAACTTGCCATTTGAAATTCTCTCCAGAACGTATTTTGCTCATTTTTGTATTAGTTCAAGGAGACAGTTCGTGCTGTGCCCTCCGTAATTAAGGTCGGTGTGCGATTATTGATGTCCATCACGAAATACGGTTGGGACATAGTGAAATTTCTGCGATTTGCAGTGCCTACTTTAGGAATAGCTGTTGTTTTATATTTGTATAACTTTTGCAAGTTGAGATATGCTTACATTTCAATGAAAAATTTTACACTGGTCATCACACCGGAGAAAATATAGAAGTATCGACAGATTCGATAAAGTGCTGTTAAAAAAACGTTTCACCAAAGTTTGATTCATTTAATTAAACATTGACGCAATTCATTTATAACTCCTTCCTTGTTGATCAAGATTCGAGCCAGATAGGGTGCAATAGAGTTTCTATAAATGTTTATTCGGGAGGGTAGGTACCGACAAGAGGAACGAGTGATCGAATGGAAGCGACAAGAAGATAAGTAAAGATGCAAAGGATGGGAGGAGCCGTTTAGAATCTTATTGTCACACAAGGTCACGCAAGACTTCATATGATCATTAATAAGTTCTGTGATTAATTACTCTGCAGAAATTAAAGATGCACGGCTTATTATCATCAATCCACGTCTTGTTTCAATAGACCGGGAAACACTACAGGAGAGCAGTAAAGTAAAATAGGTAGAACGCACTGTTTAACAAAGGAGAAAAAAACTTGTTGGGGAGTACGAAATTGTCTGAGCTTTCGAAGCTGAAAGGAGTGGCGCGGAAGTTTTCCCAAACAGTTCGGAAAGTGCGTCAACCACCGAAGATTATTAACGATAATAAAACCCAGATATTTGGCTGAGTTCACTTCAGACAAAAGTTTACAATTAATGATTACAGAGTCTGACGGGAATGTAGATCAAGAAGAACTAAAAATGCACTCCAATCACTTGGATGTGTTAAGATTAAGGCCAGACTGGTTTGAAAATTGTTCGATTCGGGACAAATTTTCAGTGAAGGAAGAAAATTCCGAAAAATAAGAAACTGTCTGACATAAAGCGACATCGTCAGAATACTTTTGGATATGAGCAGGGTGTGGAACTGAAAGATCACTAATGAAAGCAGAGAAAAGATACGGAGAGAAGACAGCAGCACCTTGAAGCACACCAGAATTATTGACTAGAGGACTTGAGGTGTTCCTGTCCTGCTTTGTGCACTGTATTCTTTCGGTGAAATAATCAGAAAGCCACGAAAGTAGCTGTCTCGGGGTGCCAAAAGACTGGAGCTTAAAAAGGAGGGATCACCGGGAAGCAGAATCAAAAGCAGACGAATAATCGAGAAAAACGCAACGAACAGATTTGGCAGAGCTGTTTAATGACTTGCTTATAAAATGGACCAGACTAAACACAGCATCCAAAGTGGATCTGTTGGGTTTATACGCGAACTGAAGAGGATCATGGGGAATGGTGACAAGTGACTGTAAGCGACTCAGGATGACTTTCTCGGTCAATTTTAGAACTACAGACGATGGGATGAAAACGTTTTGCAAGAACGGTTGAGGATGAGGTCTTTGAAACAGGTATTATGGTCACTGGTCGCCAGGAATCAGGGATCATCTGTGCAGAAAGAGACTCATTGACTGCATTGTATTGTAATAACATTTGCAAGCATGAAGCCCACATTTCAGTTAAAAAACATACAGTTTGAGAGCAAGGGAGAAAATGAAAATAACAATGAAAAAAACGATTTAAGTTCCAAAACTGTTAACAAATTCTGTGAAAACCTGTTCTTTGCCAACAAGAATACGTGCTAATGAGGGTACTGTGGAGTTTCGATAAATGTTTGTTCTAGAGGGAACACAACGATACTGTGATCTAGTTGAGGGGTGGGAACAACAGGAAGTTAGGTCAGCGTGTAGCGGATGTGTGGAGTCGATGAGAATCTTATGCGCAAACGTTTCACATGCATTCAAATGACGTTCGCATAAGTTAGTTATCAACTCCTTTACTGAAATTGAAGAGACACGGCAAATGATGTTCAATCCACGTCAAAGCAAATTAAAATCTTTCTTGAGGAGGTTGGGAAAAATAACAGGTGAACAAGTAAAGTAAAACAGGGAGAACACACTGATACACAAATTTGGAAATAATTGATTGTTGAATACGAAACTGACAAAGTTTACGCATATGAAAAGAAAGTCGTCGAAGCTTACTGAAGATGTATTGAATGTGAGATGTCCAGTGAAGATTAGTATCAATTAAAACACCCAGGTATTTTATACAGTTTACCCGGGATAGTGGTTCGGAACCCATCGATGATTGTTGAGGGATATCATCATACTAGTTAGAGGGGCTGCTGCTACAAACTGGAGAAACGCTGGAGAAAGACCATCAGGGCCTGCAGATGACGATAGTTTGAAGGAGCGTAGAAGCTTACAAATTTCATCATTGGAAAAAGGGAACAGATCGGAATTAGAAACCTCACATGGGAAGGAGCGTATCTGGTTATCGTTAGACGGATGAAGAAATGCAGCGTTGAGGCTATTAACATCAAAATTACTTTTCACGTCTTTCCTTTTTTGTCCTCAGAGAAGATAAATTCCTTGTCATAGAAGCCTTGTTTTTCGTTTGCATGATTTGGGAAGCGACTTTCTCGTTTAAACGTATTATGTCAGCCTTAAATAAGTTAGAATAGTGTTTTACAGCCGATGGATGGTGAGATTTATAGGATCATTCCTTTTGCCTTCGTAGTGAGTTCAAGCGAGAAGATGCAATTTTGCCGTTGCAAACAAACAGCGTTTCCATGGGACAGCAAAAATGGAAAGTCGATCTCATCGTTTTAGTGAAAAGACTGACATAGTTAAGAAGTGATGAATAAAAGGCAAACCAAAATTGGGCAACTGTTGTGGAACGAAAGAGAAGAGAAATGTGGGTTGATGAAAACTTACGGGGATGAAACCTTATCCAGTTTGATCGTACGAATGTTGGATATGCAGAGCGAGGGTATATTTTTGGTCTTAAGAGGAGAACATAGTGATCACTGGTAGCGACTGGGGCCATTAGTTTGAGAGAAAACAAAGTAGGATGGTTTGTGATTAGCCGGTCAAGTATAGAGCTGCCTCTGGTAGGAGAATGAGACAAATCAGACAAGTCAAAAGAAAGCAGAGGGAAAATGCTTGCATGGTTGAAGTCACCAACAACCAAGTGAAGATTTTCATCTAATATTGAAACCAAAGACGGCATTTAATGATCAAATAAAGAAGATATATCGGATTGGGAGCACGAAGGAGGTATATACACATTAGTAATAATTGTACTCTTATATCGGGAAAATCTGAGATGACAACGAACGGATAAACCGGTTAACTAACAACTACCTTCCTACGGTGACACAGTTACCAAGATTGTGGCACGTAAACTGTGTACATTTGCAGAAAAAAAGCAGGCCCAGCAGCAAAACTTCGCATTGTGTTCATCTCCAGACCACTCTTGCGCTTGCAACTCCAGGATAACTTGTCTTTTTCTGTGGTCTTTTTTGTGCACTTATTTCCTTGTTTCTGCGAGACAAGATATATTATTCACACGAGCAGACGTTTATCTGGAGGAGTCTGTGAACATAACTCGGCCTGGTTCAGTAATGGAGTAATTATGGCCATCAACAACTCGATCAGTTCACACCCAGTGGAATCAAACCACGAAGCCTTTCGACCCCTCTACTTGGGCGGTGGTGTCCCGGTGGTAACGTTACCAAATTATCACTTCGGGGGACGTGTGTTCGAACCCCACCGCGACCGTCTGACTTGCCCATAGCAGCACTTTGATTAGCCGCTTCCACCCTCTTCCTGAAAATTGTATCATTGTGTATTCAATTAAAAGGAAAAGGAAATGAAAATGAAAAGGAAGAAAAAGAAAGTTTACAGTTGTCGATCCAAAAGGATTCGGTGTTGCATTCTGGTCACAGTGAAAGTGATCGTAATCCACCTACGTAATCCCACCCCTATGCTCTCAAAAGGAATTTGCCAGAACACTCGGTCTTTCATGGCCAACACCACACACGACACAGACACCCCTCACCTACCCCTAAAGACCCAAACCAATGCGCATAGGTGGGGACCAAAGTGTGAGCAACATCCGGTCATGGAACTGGAATGTTGATCATCTCTTGTCCAACTTGTCATGATTTCTCCTCCCTATTACACAGTTTGATATAAATGATTACGTATCACCGTAAACGAGTTTGTTCGGTAATGTGTGTTATTCTTACAATATGTAACGATGGTTTATTCAGACAATTTTTTGTGGCCCGCCACCTTTAGTTCGTTTTATTGCATCCAATCCGATGATTAACATACTAACTTTGAACGAAAGGTTTCGGAGTACAGGTGGATAAACTCCTGTCTAGACAAATAATTTTATTCAATCATTCAAAAGTTTCTATTCCCAATAGATGTAACAATCGATTGATATTTCGAATTCCAAACTATTCAGGTTTGACTAGCCTAAACACATTTCACTAATCAATCGACCGATTTTCTCCTGTTGAAAACCTTTTTGTTTTGTTTTTCATAAGAATATAAATTCAATAAAACAAGCAAAATCAAATTAGAGGAAGATAAATCCAACGAGAACTTTGATATTCTGTTTAAACGAGATAAAAATATATGAAATGTTCATGTTGGGGAGGTAGTTTTATTAACAGAAAATCTTCCGAAAACCAATAGCAGACTAGAATACGGATAGTGATCAACTGGAACACAGAAAACCGATTTGTGTCCACTTCAAAGACAATAAATACAAACCGGAGGAATGCCCAATATGTTTCTCCAAAAGAATTCAACTATTCTGTTTACTTATTCCACTCTGGTTGATATCCGTTGCATTATTTTCGTCTTACATTGTTGTTACCACCAACACTGCTGCTGAACTTTCTTTTACTATTATTACTAGTATTAGTACTATTTCTGACCATACAAATGCGAAAACCAATACCGTTTCTATCAACGGGTTGGGTAATAGTACCATTAAAATGACTATTAATCACTTTCGCTACTACCACTTCTACAACTGACGCTACTACTCACCTATGAGGTTAGATTACGACCATTGGGACTAGATTGTGCTTAGTAACTCCGAATTTGAGAAGACTTGATTTTGGCTTACCAAATACTTCAAACCTTATATCACCCATATCGTTCGCTGCTCACGTTGCCGCCCAACATCCACATTAGAAGACATCATTTCAAGTTACTGATAGCAAAATGCTGACTGGAATTCCGGCATCAATCTCTTACAGTCAGAGTGTGCATCATTTGGAATGCCCCTTAATCCTACCTCATTTGTGCACCAAATTTTGAATCTTACAAGGGCATTTCGATGAAATCCTGTCAAATATTAGATATCTATACGACAACTAAAAAACGCAAATTATCTGAACACTATAGTTTGTTATCTCTATACCGAGAACTATATGAGACATTTTATCATTTTTTTGCCGAAAAATGATTTAGTATATCAAAGATTCTTTGGGGAGCAGAGAAGCATGAGCTTGTAATTAATTCCCATTAAAAAGAAAATTTGACTTTACTAGAAATTATGTGGAATGACCATTGTAGCTCCGGATGTGGATGGTGTTGTTAGTATGGTCTCCAAGCTGAAAGTGTGGTTCGCAGACGTTTCGTAGCCAGGCTGGGCAACATCATCAGTACACGGCTGACGAAATTATGATAAATAATAATGTTATTATTAATAATATTCATTTTTTTAACATTTTGAGCAGTTTCATTCTTCATGGTGTTTTCTTTACAGCTCCTGAAGTCCCATATTGATCTGTCAACACACAAACAAGCAACACTCAGAAAGCGTCCGTGTGTTGTGAGAGTGAGAGTAAATTGGGATTGATTGAACAGTCACGGTGTGGTTGGAGTTTGGGACAATACCTGGTTGCTGTCACAAACCAAACCGAGGCAAAAAGAAAGCACTGAACAAATGTATTGTCACAGATGAATTGCCAGTGTGTTACGCATGCTCACAATGATTGTCCTTGTATCGTATAAAACGTGCAAAAAACAGGCAAAACCAAATCTGATTAAACTGGCACAATTCCACTTGGAAAACGGGAACAATGTGTGTGTGTTTGTGTGTGTGTGTGTGTGTGTCTGTAAACCGTCTCCCACCGCACTCAATCCCGAACCCATCTGCATAGCGAGAGAGAGAGAGAGAGTACTCCATGGGAGATAGGCTGTCTAGTGCTGAACAAAAGCAATACTTAGTTGTCAGTCAACTCCGGGTGTATGGTTTGTCATATTCGTTCGTATAAATACCAGTCATTGAAGGATTTCATCTGCTGAGTTTCGCATCTTCGTACGGTGATGCGAATTCTCCATTTAGCAACTACCGGTAAGCGGTAGATTACTGCTCGCAGTCCAGGTGCAGTCGCGCGCTCTCTCTCTCACTCTGGTGCGCGCACATGCCCTCTCACTTGCCAGGCTGGTCCTTCATTTTCCCAGATTGATAGCTGACTTTAACCGGAATGAAATCAGATACCGCGTTGATTGACGGTTGAATTTGGACATTACAAGCACAGCGTGGAATCAGTCCGGGGCAGATTGGTTCACTCGCCCTGTGCGCTTCGCATTTCCATCTGTCCTTTTTTTCGTACCGTTTGTCATTCACGTAAATCAATACATAAAAAGTATGATCCAGGAGTAAAGTTTGGTGAAAATTTTGTCGTGTAACTTTTCTTCTCACAATCCATCTTTCTTTCTTCTTCTGCTCTCTCTCTCTCGTTTTTGTAATTTATATGGTTGATTTGCACTGAAACTCGCTTAATGCGCAAGTTAACACCATATTGGCAGACAAGATGATACTCATACGAAGCAGAATCAATCAGCCGGCAATGTCGGTAACCATTTCGGTTAGTAGAGGGACCTCAAGTAAAAGTATGCTTGAGTTATCATGGAATTTTCTCTTATTTTAGTAGTTTTAGTAGCTGCAGAAGGAAAACTCATGACCCTATGTTGCTCACACCATCGTGGTGACATATGTGTATTGATTCGGGTTAGTGGGGTGCGTCGGTGTTGCGGGGGGGGGGGACCTGTGTCATGTTCGGTGTTGAACATGGAAGACCGAGTGCTCCTACGAGGAGACCATGACGGGAGGGGTCGGAGGATTATGTTAGCAGGTTTCGATCGCTTCCGTCGTCGCCAGAATGCGACACCAAATTCTCTAAGATCGATGACTGCGAACTAAGTAGAATAGTCGAAACGCCTCGGCCACATTAACCACGTGAATGGATTCCACTAGGTGTGAAACGGTCGAGTTGTTGATAGTCTTAATTACTCCACTATTCAACCATGCCGGGTGGCGCTCACTTGTTCGTTCAGACGAATGTCTTCTCTTGTAGTCAATATATCTTATCCCACAAGAAAAATGTTCCCTCGATTTTGTTAACCGCAATCTGTTGACCTCATGATTAGTCAGCATTCTTAATTTACCTGCTTATGAATTGTAACAGACAAAGTAGTCAAGTCGTGTAGGATAAAAACCTGGCATTAATCCATGGCAAATCATTCGAAAATAGGAATTAAACTTCAACTCGGATAGCACAACCGATAGTACTGGTTGACCGCAGTTGAAGAACACAGAGGCCAAATTTATTGCGTTCATGCGCCATTATCGGTACCCAGACAAACAGAGAGATTTCAGTGATCCACCTATTTAACAGTGTACCGTTGAAGAATTGCAAAAATACGGCTAAATGAACATCAGTCGGGGCGAAAAAGAACAGATTTAATTGTGTTTGCTGTTGTGATTCATTTAAGTATATATATATATATATATATATATATATATCGACTAATAAAATGCATCGAAATCAGCATGAGTGATATGCTCACTTTCCGAGCAATCTCACTGAACTTATTATAAACCGATATATTTGAGCAGATCCATCCCTATTTTTGGAGCAGGTGCTCACAGTGAGTGACTGAGAGCTGTACATAGCACATGTTCATACATCTGACTCAATGAAATGTAAGGAAAACTTGATTTCGTCATAAAAACAACAATTTGTTAATAGTAACAAGCATCCTTCGGCGGTACTCCGCATAGACTGTCCCACCATTAGTAATCCAGGCTCTGAGTGAGTTTAGACATGTAAAACATTCGACTCATTTTCGCGTCACAAAATAACCTGCATTCAATGCTGAGTAAGTTTCGTCAAACTAGGGATATCGTGTTACCCTTCGGTCGATCATGGCTCTGCCTACAATGTGTGAGCTGATTGGCTAATTGCTTGTCTGACTCGTGCTCATCACACTACTGAGAATATTCAAAAAATGGTAACGCATCTGGGGAGTGACTGCTATCTTTTCAGTTCACGTTTCCTTTGTTCTTTGCACACTTGAGGTCTCTTCTACTCTAACGTGGCATACATTAATGACGACCTGGTGTCCTACGTCTCATAGTAGCTGCTCTCCCCACCCCACCCCATCCCGTATCACTCCGGTACCGTTTCCCGAAAAGTTGTTCCCTTATTTGAGAGCCCCTACTGTTCCCCAGCATTGCCCAACTGCTTTGCAGTCTCACTTTTGCTCTTAGGTTTGAAAATTCGTAAAATTATTTCTGTCTTTTTTTTTTAATATTTCGATCTTACATGGTAACACTTATAAAAAAGCAACCGGTTTGACTTGTTCTGAAGGTTTCTTTTGTTCGTACCTCCATATACTAGTACCCGTATTATTTTATAATCAACTCTATTAGTATTAGTAAATCCTGAGAGTCTACCGATGAATAAGACGCCAAAACAACCGGAAATCACATCCAGGACCAAATGAAGCCCCCAGGATAGGAACATACGATGGTCCATTCCAAGACTAATCAGAAGTCTCTAACATATCTCAGTTCAAGTTGTATACATTATTTCTCATCCGAGAGACACGTCTTGTAGTTCCTGTCAGGAAAGGTTATTAAACTATACAGATGCTTCAAAATTCCCTGGAACACAAAAAGATTCGTGCAAAACAATGTATATATGTTTTAGTAGATTATTTTATTACCTATAAAAATGTACGGTCAAATTTCAGCTAGGGGATCGTGACAATAACAAGGCTTCTTGGGGAAAGGGACAGATAGGAAGCGATGGCGAGGTTCCAACTCAGAACCTCCACATATTGCTATTTTTTTAACCCTTAATCATTTGATCACTGATGAACATTGAGTTAAATATTAGAGTAGAAAGCTTGGATGAGCTCATTTGATTGTTGAGGTACCAGGCACTGTTGACGAGTCCCAAACAGGACGAAACAGCTGTCCAGTGCTCTTTGTTGGTTATCAAAAACAATTTTATCGTAAATAAGCTAAATATTTATAATCACAGGGAGTGGCCAAGTGAACGGATTAAAGTTCAATTCACACGTACAGTGGATAACTGTCCAACTAAGATACATAAACTAGGATATAATTTTTCTCAACAGTGGTATTCATCGAGAATCGGCGTAATCTTCTTGCTATCGATTACCCGGTTGATTAACTTCAATTGCATTGGAGTGACAGCCCATTGATCACCAAATCCGAATCCCTTTTACCATTTACACACACATATGTACATACAAGTGAGTGATGAGGAGACAAAGGTTACGTGGTTATTCATACGGTGCTTGTAATTTTTGGTAGCTTGACTTACGAATGCCAACTTGAGGGAGTAAATACCGGGAATAATTGACCGAAATTGAGGTCACTTGAGAAATTGTTCACTGTTTGTTCTCTCCTGATGGTGTCAAATGTTTTGTTCGATCGACATAGTGGACGCGGGCGGGTGAACAACGTCGCTGACCGATACACGCTGCGTTCCGAATGGAGCACCGACCTTTAACCATTTCATATTCTCATTGCGAGACAATACGCTCGCTCGCACGCACGCACGCACGCATGCACTAACACACACACACACACACACACACAGTCACAATGGTCGTTACCCCCGTGGCGGTTGTGCACGAGAATAAGAGCGAGCGAGCGAGCGAGCGAGCGACCGAGCAAGTGAGTGATTCCGCCATGACCCCACAGTCCAGATCCGATTTCTGATGAATCGATAGCGAATACCCTATTTGGAGGACCCGAACATGGCAAAAAGCATGGTGGTCGATCAGAAACAATCTGCCAGTTGGGCGAAGTGCTTTATGGACATGCGGTGGGTCGGCTTTGATGCCCACCTCCTCCGTCCTGCTTGTGTGAATCGAACACACACGCACACACACACACACACACACACACACACACGCACACACACACACTGATCGTGGTCAACTTTCTTTTTCAATCTAAGGAAATGAAACAATGACAAATATGAAACTTCGGAGAATCACACTTTATCACAATATCGTTGGAATATAAATATCAGTCCAGAGTACTCCTTACCAAACGGGTGATCATTGGCAAATAACAATGTTCCATCCTTTCTTCCATGAAAGACGGGATTTAGGCCACACCTGTAAACCATCCCATGGGATTGGAACTCGGTCCGAGAGGTTGCGAATGTGATTCGCGAAGGGATAATCGATTTGGTCAGCTGTCTGAAACCGAACACCATACAAGACACCGTTCAATACTCACTACTGTTGGAAGTTTCGGTTCGCAGCTAAAATATTACGATAGGAACTTGGCGATTGGCTTCGTGGTTCTATAGACTAACTGATAATGACACTATCAACTACAGGTAATCGGAAAACTCTCCCACAAGTGGATCGCACAATTATATATTGAGTGAAAATCAGCGATAGAATTCGCATTTTTTGTACACGCTAAACAACTCACCTACGCATTTCATAAACTTAAACAAACCAATCGATCCAAATAGCCATTGGCTATTCACTAGTTTACAAAATGTCTCACAAGATGGAAAACGTTTCATTTTTTCCAGATCAAGGAAGTGCTTGCTCATTTGTTAGCCGCTTACTCTAATACTAACTAAAAGTTGCTAGGACTGGACTCTGATCACGTCCACAGTAGAAGAGAGTGATCATTTTACAGGACTGAACAGTTATCACGTGATTACTATCCGTAATCTAAATGATATTCTACAGTCTAGCCAGAGCGATCACACTGCCAATTGATGTGTCCGGGAGTGCTATGATGTGCGAACTGTTTGTTCACTATATTACCGACTGCTGTCTGGGTTTTGTGCTGTGCCAGACGGTGATCGTACAAATGATGTTGGAATTGGTCAATTACGAATTAACTAAGTCCAAAATAAATCTGTCCTATAGAATAATATCAACTTGCGACATTACATTCCTGATCTGTGGTCCTTAAACAGTTGTTTTTCGCACACGGTGTGTAAAGTCACAGCGTACGATAGGGGATTTGGTTAGCACCCTACACCCCTCATTACAAGACTACGGTTTCGGATCAGAAGTACTTCGAAGAGAACGATTTTTTAATTTTTTTTCTGTGTTTGGATTTTATGCTGGCTGAATTCAATCATGTAAAAGATTGAAGCGTGATGAAGTGCTGAAGCGTCAAAGGGACAAGCGAGAAATATCACTTAACATCAAATTCATCTATCTGTATAGTAGTTTGAATGAATCATTCAGGTGACCTTGAAGAATCCGGCTTAGATTGAATAAATTGGCAACAAGGAAATGTCAAACTGTTTATCGATCACATTGACAATTAAGGGGATGACAACGCATGTCGAGCCATGTCACAGATACTTGTCGAATAATAAATAAATAATGCTGTATTTGTTAGTTTTCTCTGCACCCGAAGTGGTGTTCGCTGACGTTTTACCTAGACGTGTTAGGTAACACGATCAGTGCAATTTCGGGGACGTTGCACTGGACGTGCATATCTGAACGCAAGAGTGATAAAAAAAAAGTTTGGATACTGAAACTTTAGTCTTAAAATAATGCGGAGTGATTGTAGCTCGGGATGCGGATGTTGGTGAGTTGGTGAGTTCTCCGAGCTGGAAGTGTTGTTCGCAGACGTTTCTTTGCCAAACTAGGCGACATCATCAGTCGCGTGAATGATGTCGCCTAGATTCGCTAAGAAACATCCAGCTCGGAGAACTCACCAACACCAACATTAGCCTTGCCCTCGATAAGTTTGACAACCGGACCAAAATATTACCTGTGATAGAAAATATTTTCTGGATGGTATTCAATGATATCTTTTTCTCTGACTCTACATGCCATAAAACCAACGTAGAAGCGAGTTAAAACATGGAGCTATTTTGCATATATTTGGTACTCATCGTATATAAACTTTTATGCGTAGCTAATTTTGATTGGGATTTTAACGGCTTTACTCCTGCTCACAACTTACCATACATCTCGATTGATTTCCTTTGCATAACTCAAGTGAATGCCATAAGCATTTTTTGGCATTAGACAGAGAGAAGATCACGTATCAACATACACCCTCCCCTTCTCTGCGAAATCTCCTGTTGCAGTCAAAAATCACTAAGTTTTTTCAAACTTGCACTCTGGTGTATCTGATTCAGTTCCTTAGATCGTAGCAAAGTGTTATTTTAGCTATTATTTCACTCTTCCGTGGTGGTAGAAGGTGATAGAGTCATCGACCAGTAAGTTACATATTGGAATCTTGTCACCAAGCAAACATAATCCCCATTGGCAAACTATGGAAAATCGGTTCTCGAAGCTCGAGTGAACTGAATTCCATTTCGCCTGTTCGCCGAGCTTGGCAATTTCTTTGCAAACGTTTCATCACACCAACCGAGGAGACATCACCAGTGCTTGTTTTTTCATTGCCTCCCCCCCCTCTCCGACAGACGTTTGGTCAAAAAAGCCAAAAAAGGAGTGGACATGTTCTCATTTCATGTAGGAAGCAAAGCATTGTTCTCATTGTTAAGTATCAAAGCATTCGCTTGGAGACAAAAATACGTGCATGTTATTCCTTTTGGATTGTTGGGATTGTTGCGCATCGTTCATATTTGGCACATTCGGAAAGGAACGAAAACTGTTGATGAAATTCCAATGATTATTCACAATGGTCACTTGTATCAAACTTTTCTGTGGACTGAAAATAAAATCCATGAAACCTAATAGATGCGGCAATTTTTACGAAACGCGTCTCTGTCAATATAACGTCACTCCATTCGTTTCAATGCAACTAATTGATGGAGTAGCAGGATGATTTTGGGTTGAAAATAGTCTGAAATAAATGACATGGCACTAGCCATTGGCTAACCTTTCGATTTGAAAGGATAAACAAAAATCAGCACGTCAGAGCAAATGAACTACACCTTTCCGGCAGCAAAGTTGCACAGCCCCACGTTAACAAACGACTTCGTTTCACGTCGGAGCACGACTATTGCTTGGAATGACCTGGAGGAGTGACTGGAATGCAGAAAACGCATGCTCGAATCACGTACAGATCGCAAACGTGGTTTCTTTTTGTTATCCACTGTGTCCGAAAACGGGACGAACCGGACACATCAAAACGCTACTGGAATTACGAGGAAATTGGGCGATTCAATCGAAACACCCTGTTTTCCCTAGTCCCATGTTTTCAATACTAAGATGGAGATAGATGGTCCGAGCACACAAGGAGAATAACCTTGTGAACAATCTGATTAGCTACCACACAGTCTCACAGTCTCGTGATACCAAAAAAGAGGATTGAATGACCACCAGAACTGCGCCTGAGAAGCGTGCAGACCAATGGCGTACAACTTCGCCACCGTAGGGTTCTTCTTCTAGTCTTAGAGCAAGAAGTCACTGATTAATCATACGTATGGTTGTACATTTTTGTGGACCCAAGCTACCTACCTTCATAGCGTTGCATTAACCCTACTCGTTTCTGGCAAGACACTGGTCTTGCACACGGGTACTGTAGCTGATCTGATAAACCCGGGAGTGTTTTTCTAATTGCATTGTTGTTGCAGCAAAGAACTCAATCGATTTGCACACCGCAAATGCGGTGTGCAAACGGCAAAGATCAGCATTAAACTCGTCAGGGGTAGTTCCTCACCGGAAGGTTTGCTCTTTCCGTTAATGTATTCATAAAAGAAGGTCAATCAGAGAGAAAGAAAAAAACAAAAACCTTGATATCAATCAATCTGCAATTGATTGAACACATTATTCCAAATCGTGCACACTTACCCACGAATGTTGTTTGAGAATCCTTTTTGATTAATTAAGCACTAAGCAGATTTACGGCAAATTTCACTATTTCTTTTCTTTCTGGACTATCATTCAGAATTCGATCTAGTTCTCAGATCACAAATTCGGTCCTTTGATTCTACGAAAGTCCTTATTATAGTTGACCAACGGTGACATTAAGACAGATAAATATTTAGATTACATTATATCATATATATATAATTACAGTATTATACACAGATCACATATATTCATTATTTATTCATGTATTCATTCAGACACACACACACACTATCGTTTGACAACGGGCCCTAGTCTGGATCGAAACGTTATAATTAAAAGTAACACTCAGAACTTACCTTCTCCTTTTCATTGTATACGTATATATGTATAATTTCCAGTTTTATAAATTGACCCTCGAAGGAAACGAGTTAAAAGAGCATTACAAGAACATGACAAAATTCTCTGTTTCTGAAAATCAAAATCTTCGGGGTTATCGACCGGAGGCCACATACAAATTTCACAACTCCTTACACCTTGTCATCGCCGCTTTTGTGGCTTCCACCGGGGTTCCTTGTCATCTTTTTAGCTCTTCGTGAGTTTGCACTTTAAAGAGGAGTGTCGTTTATTACACTCACTATCTGCTGAGATTCCTCGAAGCGCGTCACGCAACCAAAGAGAGCCGGGGGAGAACCAGTGACTAACAACTCGTTGGGTTAGGCCAAATCTTTGTGAAATGGTCAAGTTCATTGCATTTTGGTTAATTGCCGAGTGTTCTTTTAAAATCCTTGGTATTTTGGTAATGTGCTGTGCCACTGACTCATTTCGGTAGTCGACCAGGACGACTGAATCGGAAGGTTATTCAAAGCGGTAAAACTGTTCTCATATCTTTTTCATGCAGTCACCAAATCGAATAAAAAACTTTTGTGGTCAGCGTCCAAGCAAGTAGACTAATACGAACCACGGTTTTTCGCAAAACCTCTCAATCTATAGCTAATGGCTATGGAATCAATCTGTGTCCACATCTGTACCGAAGTTGGCTTACACCAAGTGGTCATGTATCGCTTTGGTTGTCTGAATTTTAATGCTAATGAGGAATAGACCCTGTTCGGAGTATATGGTATACCATTGATCTTTTTGATATTGCTGTGCGTTTCACTTCTTTTAATTGCTATATTACAGTTTGGTTTTTTAATTTTCGAAAAGCTGTGGCTGTGGCCATCGTCAAATATCCACCCTTCGAGGTGTATAAACCAATTCCTTGACTTAACTTACGTTGATTTAACTTGACTATGCTGAGAAGTCTATCCCCGTTATCTGAACGACAGTTATCAAGGCCATGATGACCACCAAAATGGGTCTTATCGAACAATTAACGGCCAATGTGTGCTTTGAGATCCCCCGCTAGAATTATGACAACCGTCTTAAGTGCTTTGAGAAGAAGCTCCGGTGAGTTGTGCTTGAAGATGTATTTGCCTACATCCAGGTTATAGTCTGGGTTGGTATGCAGAAACCACGAATAAGCACGGTTGGTCTGGTTTCTCCTATTTGATTTTATTTGAGCCTTGAAGTCTCACAGCGCATAGTCGGCTATCTATCAGGATCCCATCCAATGGACCGCCTCGCCCCGAGTGCTTAAGGCAATACCAACGCGTGCTTGACCAGACGCTGATGCGATAGGGGCCTCGGAAACTCGCAGTTGAAACGCTTCTTTTGGATCGGAAGGAGACGTTAATCAGATCACTGAGCTCGGATCCTGAAGGCGTGTTTCCGACAGGCCACACACATCAATCTTCCAAAATTCGAGCGTACGAGCCAAAGCTGCTTGTTTTCCTATGTGCGCCAGGGTTCTTACGTTGAACGAACCCAGTTTGAACACTGAGGTCAGAGGAGTGAAACGATGGTCTCCGAGTGACACGGTACTGCTGAAATAGGTGTCAAAGAGGATGGCGGCGAGCTACAACGTAAACCAACGTCAGCGGAACCATTCGAAATAGGACATACAGGGGAAGTGAGGTTGTTTTGTGGGGATGAATTGAAGAACTGTTTGCAGATTCTGAGAGGTATATGCGAATTTGTAGACCCGTGGTTAGATTGTGGGGGTGGTACTATCCGGTGTTCCCAGGCCGATGTAGAAGGTATGCTTGGAGAACCCTACCCGAAGCCTTTGGTTAAAGAACCTAACCTCCAAGGTAGCGCAGTGAAGTGGAAATTCTACGATTTTTTTGGAGCCGGTGACTGGCAGACCATTCCGCACACACCTTTCGAAGGTGGCACTCTATCCAGGGTACCTCGATTTCTCTTGAGTAGCGCATCTGTTAGTGAGCGTCATAGTGATCTACTTCAAAGGTGGATGTTGAAGATGGGTCCGGTTGCGCCGAGGATTGGTGTCACTATGAGCTTCTTAAATCAAGCATATATGGTTTGGAATCAGGGTTTAGGCCAATTTCCCTAGACTGATTACCGATAGTCAGTCAACTAGGTGGAAAACGCCGGGAATTCACCTTTTCCCTTCTACTTTAGAGTGAGCACCTCCGCCTCGAGATGGCAATGATTACGATTCTCTCAGCAGATGCTATTTGAGGCGCTTGATCATTTAGGAGCATTTCTAGAGGAATTCAGGAGGACTGTCCATTTCGGAGCCCGAGACACCGACTCCCTACCATAATGTGGCATTTGGAGGCCTGTTATGTTGTAATCCTCTGATGTTCTCTATTAGCATCGAACACTTCTCCATATATGTAGAAGAGTGAGTACATCGATGATATTTTCTTACTTGGGGAGGTCAAGTTTTAAAAACTATGGGAAACGTTATACTTCAATTGGCTTATGGATGGTGTAGAAAGGCTGCAGGATTCAACTTGAATTGGTCAGTTAAACACTTAGAGTGCACCATAGTTCTTTAATCTAAATCCGCTTTAGTTCAATAGCTCATTATTATTAATGTGGATTATCGAATGAAAAGTTAGTGAACGGAAACTGAAAAGGCCTTCCGTACATTTTAGGGATTAAAATTAAACAAAACTGGGTGAAGAACTGTGAATTTACGACAATGTTTACCTCTGTCATTGACAGAAAAACGGTTTTAACTTGGTATGCATTAACTGTGGTAACTTGGAGAAATAGACTTTGTGAGAGTACCTGGTATCTCACTCCTGATTGATTGATCGAATATATGCCGTTGTTCGTCAGTAATCCAGTGGTGCTCATCTTTTCATCACGCTGTTGACAGCTGTCGTTTAGGTAACGGAGATAGATTTCTCATCATATGCTCATAAAACAGTCTGTTCCTCGTCAGCACGAAACTCAGACAAACGAAGCGTTATTCGGTCAATTGGCAGGCACGTAGTAATTAAACATTACTGAAGAGCAGGTCAAAGACTATCATTCGTATTGATCTACCTGCTTAGACACTGACCATGCACCGGTTTTCACCAAGTTTTCAATGCAACTTGGTGACTGCATGAAAAGGAGATGTGAAAAGTTTGATATCGTCATGCTTTTCGATTCAACTGTGCTGGTCGACTACCAAAACAATTTGGGAGCATGGCTAACCAATAGCCCGCCAAGGGTGTACATTAACACTAGACAACCATTTACCGATTGGCCGACCCACGAGTTGTAAAACACTGGGTCTCCCCAAAACACTCTTCGACTTCAGTTTCACCTGTTCGCCTGAGCTTGGAAATTTGTTTACAAACGTTTCGCGGCCAGTCGCGATCATATCGTCAATGTTTGTGAAGTTTACCCGAACTACCCGAACCGATTATCCATACTCTGTCAACTCTTTAACTTCTTGACGAGCGTCGTGCAATTTCGGTAGACAAAGAGGATAATGAACATCCCCTCTCCCTTATGCGTGAACTCACAAAGAGCTTGAGAGACGACCAAGAACTCTGGTGGGCGCTAAGTGCAAAGGAAATGGAATACGCAGCTACGCGTAGAAACACCTAGCAGCTGTTCCAACTCATTCGCGCTGCTAGCCCCAAAACACCGTGCGTCGATGAAATAATCTGTGAAGTACACGGGACGCTAATACAAAGTTTTCACAGACTATTGGAACGCTGGGTAGGGCATTTCACATCGCAGTTCAACCAGCGCCCCGCGCTGGATGTCCCAAATAGTTCCGTTGTTAGTGCACCCTGATTACTATACACAGAACCGCTCCAGAGGCGAAGATAGCAAAGGAACTTGAAACCCCAAGTGGGAACACCAGGTAAGCAATCACGAGATTCTTCGTTTTGTGTTGGTTGCAGACGGTCCTTATCTAAATGAAGAAATCACTCCTAACCAGCTCCGATGGTTTGGTCACGTTTTGTGCATGCCTACTCAGTGCCTACCTTTTCAAGCTATCTTTAAACGCTTTGGATAAGTCTGGCAGAAGCGTCTCGGGGTTTGGCTCAGGATTTGGCGTAGAGGCATGAAAACGTTAGCTTCAGCAATGATTTCATTTAGTGCGGCCCGCCTTCCAAGTTGGTGAGATAGAGGCAAGTTCTGTCATCGGTTGGAGATGCTAAGAGATATAGTTTAAAATAGAAGTCATCGTCCCAAACGTTGTACGGTGTATTTTGAGAGCCTANGCCTATGAAAAGTTTTTTTCTGAAAAGGTATATTTCACCCGTATCCTCTCTTTTAGAATTGTTCTTTGCTACGGTTTTGTCAGTTTGGCACCATGCTTGTTAGCAAGAGGACCGATAACCGACACACTAGCGAACAATGCACTGAGCCGAAATACAAAACCTTGCGCGATAGGTGTCTACAAGCTCCCCCTCGAGTGTTTCTGCCACACTCCCACCTTGGATCTAGACCCCAGTGCCTTGGGGGTCAGATGTCTAAGTCGATGGTTCCTGTTACGGTTCCGACAATAACCTTCCGTCGATGTGGGCTACCACGAAGTATGTCGCGTCCCGAAGTCTTAGGTATTTATTTTTAAAAACCCTGTTTCTCATTGGCCCATTTCCTGTTCTCACTCCGAGATGCATCCATGGGATATCACTTAGCGCTAAATTAATTACATTAACAAACTCAGAAGCTATTTGATTTTTTTAAACAAAATCTCCTTTCCACTTCGCTGCAATCAATGTCCGCTAACTCTATCAGATCTGTCAACAAGCCGCCATAGCTAGAACCCTTTAAACTTTTAAGCACGATGAAACACGCATACAAGACCCTAATTCAGTCATCTTCTTGCGACCTTCAGATCAGACCTCATCCTCACACTTCCTTCTCCGTGTGTCAGACGATTCGGCATCCGAAGCTCGCGTTGTTGCCGTTGTCGGTGTTATGCTCAGTGTCACGGCCGAGCTTTCACTTATCGACTGAATTCCAGTCAACAGACAACTGCGTACCGTACGTCCGAATGGTTCATTACGAGTCAACAGTTACAGAACAAACTGTCGGTGCTTATTCGTCGTATCGGTGTATGCACCGACCAATTACAGCTCGCCTGAAATGAAAGATTAATTATACAAGGATCTCTCTCAGCTGCTCCAAAGTGCTCGGTCAACGGACATTGTGGTAGCCGCTGGNTGATGCAATCCCAGGGAACCGGACGGACGACGGAGCAGGCCTACTCTAACTCTGCGCTAATCACGGACTGTTCCTGTCCAGCACAAACTTATTGCACAAAAAACGCGACACCGTCTTACATGGAAACCGCCAGTTCTTCACAGCCATAGGTTCCAACCGACCACATCGCCATCAGCCACCTTTGGCAAGGATCCAGTCAGAACTTCCGCCCTTACTGGTCAACACCCGTGGGCATGGACGATACTCTGCTAAGAGCCAGATTCCCCTTACGTCTGGTAATCAATCCAAGAAAAGCCACTGGAAATGAATGCCCACAATACTACATCAGCAACAATTCCAAATCGGCCTTCGAAGTGGAACTATCTGATCGCCTATCAGCTCATCCATCAGTCGAAGGACTCAGCGAACACGGGATGGTGATCCACATGTCAATAAAAACAACGACAGGTTCGGGCGCATGATCAAAGCAAAAACGATGGATGTCCTCGACCTCGGCTACCCCGCTGGATGCTCGCCAAGCTATTCCTTCTGATGCCAAAAAAGGCAAAGGGCTTAAACCTCTTAAACGCCCGCTCCTGAAGAGTCTCAAGAATGACCACGAGAAATGGTGAATGGAGAAGTGTAGAGAGATGAAGAAAGCTGCGGTTATCGGTAATATTCTCAATCTTTTTCGTCTAAGTAGGAATACGGGTCCAAGGAAGTCAGGCGTAAGTGAGGTAATTAAGGAATCCGACGGCATGCTGAATCATATTAAGCAACATCATCTTGAACGATGAGCAGAAAATTTTAAGGTACAGTTCAGTTGGTTCCCGTCGACGTAAGACCTCTCTATACTAAATTCAACTGGACATACAGTGCCGATTGACATCAGTCCTCCATTTGAAATAGAGGTAACCAGGAAATCAGTAACCTGAAAAGCTATAATGCATCCTATTCGGAGGGAATTTCCCCATCGCTTTTAGGGAAAGAGGTTCAGCGTTGGTCTGCGAGTTAGTGAAACTCCTGAGAACAGTATGGGAGAAGAAACAGGTCCCAAAGGAACAGCGTGAATCGATGGTCATACCGCTTTAAGAGAAAGGTGACAGATCCTCAGGTAAAACCCACAGGGGAATTAGTTTAATCAACATCTTCTCCAAGCTTCTCGCTGGTGTTATACTCCGTCGACTGGTTGCCGCAGAAGATCGGTGCACGCGTGAGAACAAGGTCGGTTTTAAACCTGGTCTAGGTCGTAAAGACTACATTTTCACCTTTCATCAAATTTTAGAACACAGGTATTCCCATTGTAGACCCTCCATTTCTTTCTTCCCTGATCTTAAATCGGCTTTCAACTCAGTCGACTGCTTTAAACTCCGCCTTACTCTGTAGAGTATGCCCAAAAAGTTCATTTCAATTTTTCAACCTTTTTATACCAACAGCCGAGTCCAAGCTTACGGCACTTTTTTGCCGAGTTCACCACGGAAAGTGATGTTCATCAGGTTTGTTCTCTCCGTTTACATTTAACTTTGTCATGGAAACAGTCCTATCCTCGTGCGAGAATAGCGGCATCGATTAGCTCCCTGGTGGAAAACTGTCTTATCTGGAGTACACAGATGAAATTGTGTTACTAATTGAAGATCCAGGTAAGTTATAAGCTTCTCTGCATAGTTTGAGAGCTATTGTAGCCATGTTCGGTATGCACATTGCATCTTCAAATTGTAAAATGCTGCTGTAACATTGGTTTTGCCTAGCCCTCCACCTCACTCTAACTGGAGATGTAGAGAAAGTGGACAAATTAGCTTTTTGGGTACCTGAATCCCATCTGGCGGACGCGTTACAGATGGATTGTCGGCACGGATAAAGAAGGCTCCATTAGAATTTACCAACCGGAGACCTCCGTGGCTCCGTCAGGACATCAGGCTGTCTGTGAAGGGTCGAGTGTATGCCGCAATAGTTAGGCCAGTTTTGGTCTACATGGCAAAGACTTGACCAGATGGGAATTTAATAAAAAAAGATTGTTGGTGTTCAAAAACCGCTATCTACATCGCATTGCACGAGTCTGATGGTCGAATCCAACAAGTAGTGCTGAGGTTAGATGCAGAGTTTTAGATGATTGCGGTCGTCCACTGGAGCGAGTGGTCGATCTCAATAGACTTCGTTGGTTTGGGCATGTGTTGCGCTAGTCACCAAGTAGGTTGCCACGGTGCGAGATGTTTGCTGAGGCAGGAAGTGATTTGAAACGTTCAAGGGCGGTCTAACTAAGACCTGGAATGAAGCTATGTAAGCCCTGACCTAGACACATAAGACACGTTAGGCTCCCTGGATGGGGACACAAATCATGGTAACCGGTGCTTAGATGCACTAAGTGATATGGCTGGGTGTCGCAAACAGTGGCGCTTGTGCATCCACTCATTATTCTTGAAACCCAGTCTACATGAATTCTCTATATTCTCAGCTCTCAATAGTTCAGTCTTCATTTTGCTCTTCTATCCAAATGGGCAGCCAAAAGACAGCAACCAAAACCGTTGTATGAAAATGCATAGTTATTGGTTGGGAAAAATGAAAAAAAAAATGAATTGTTCGCAGGTCAATGGTGCATGTATATTTTATATATTTTGATGCACCGGTTTTGTTTGCCCATTCGGATGAACAAATAGAAGAGAGATTGGAAATTCGGAAGCAGTATCGAAAAGAATGTGGAGAATTCCGGCGGTTGAAAAGAAATTGAGCCGATCCTACTTTCACAGCACCAAAACCAAATCACTCTGCCGTGAATTACGATGACTGCGATGTCCCTATCCGTGGAGCCTAACGCGACTTATATGACCGAGTCTCCAGGTTAGAGTTTACATAACCTCATGTCAGTTCTTAGTTCAATCACTTTTGACACTTTACCACCTACTATCTGCCTCGGTAAATATTGTGCGCCGCGGTAACCTATTTGATGTCACTCGTAACACATCTCAACCAACACAACCTATGGAGATCAACCACTTGTGCAAATGAGTGACCGCGATCAGCTTGCAGTGAGCAAATGTGAAGAGCCCGAATCTACGTCATTTTTAACTGTATTTCATTCATTTGGTTCCAACGACAGCTTTGTGTAACGAGAAACCCACACAAGAACTGAGCCTTACTTGTTCACAGGACTTCCCTCGGTCGATCTATGCACACTGTAGTAGCGCTTTCCAGATGAGCCGGTGGATAGTAATTTGGTGCATCCATTCTCCTGTAAAGCTTTCTCAGTGGATCGAACAGGAAAAATGACAACAGAATCATCTGTGCCATGTCATATCAGCTTCATCGTAGAGCCGTTATCAGATTATTGTAACATCTTTTATACGGAGGAGGCTTGTCGGGTGAAAATAATTTTTCTGAGCGTTCTGGTATCCTTGACCTAGGGACACGCCAGCCTCCGAACGCCTTAGTACGGTCGGGGGTGGGTGTATCGGGTTACGAATGGTCATCTCTCCCGCTCTACACCTCACAAAATGCTCCCATATGACCAAGCGTCTCAAATGGCTTCTGATGAAGAAACCCTACACACAACCTTCTCGTGGTGGAGGCATCTTTCCACCAAAAAATGAGGACGAACAGCCAATATCCCCAGCTATAATTGGGTCGGTAAATCCCTGGCAGTTCAAGTAGGGGAGTTGGCTGAAATCCCTGATTCAAAGTCATTCAAGAAGCGGTATCCGAAGCAGATTCACTCACAGCTTCCTGGCCGTGGTAGTGGTCACCAGCTCAATTGAATAGAGAGGTTTATTGGGCCTCTTGGAAGGTTGATCCCGCCAAGCGGGCGTACGATTCAAAGGACTAGACACAGGCCTCCAAATGGATGGTGGTTTTTACACGTCTGTCCGTTGCGTTGCAGATCAGGCTTTGGCTAGCCCACGGTTCCGGTTGTACGCCCCTTAAGAAAATTCAACTAATTTTGCCTTCGCAACCTAGCAGTATCTTGCTCTCGAGCAAATCATGAACCTCTTTTTCTTTTATGAAGGCTATTGTACGGTGATTTGTTTGGCACAGTCTGAAATCAGGCATGTGCGAATATACGATACACACAGGGACGCATCAGCACACATCACTGCCCATAGATCATTTTGCCAAGAGATATGAAAAAGGCAGTCGATGCAGCCATTTTGCAAAAGTGGAAGCCTTGGAGTGGCCTCAGCGAACAGGAGCCAGTTTCCGCAACCCTTAAATCAAAGCACTTGAATCTTTGTCACAAAAATGATACAACAATGTTGTTACTAAGCCACAGATGTTTTATGTTGGTAAAATCCAGCTTAGTTTTCACTCTGCACAAGTTTCTTCGATAAGCTATTCCACCTTAAAACAATAAAGTAACTGCTTGATTTGAGTTAAGTGGAAGAACTTGAAGGTGGAATGGAGCTACCTACACACAAAACTGAACCAGCTAGGGGGTCCTGCAAGATTGAAATTACTTGCGCGGCTTTATTGAGTAGTCATACTTTTCTCTTGCTTCAGACTGGTAAATCCGAGTGAAACCGACTGAAACAATATTATAATGGATGTTTAACCGGAAAGTGTTTTCTGGCTCACTTGGGACACATGAAAAGGAAAGCAACACAAAAGAACCTTGTTAAACTATGTGGACAACATTCGGGGTTGACAAATCGAATTGCGCCGTCACCTTGCTCTAGCGACATCTGGTATGGCGCTTTATGAATGAAATTTGAAATCGAGGCACTGGACGTCCAGTCACAATCTCCATACCTGAGAAAGAAAATTGCTCTTCACACAAGATCAGTATGCGTGTGCGTAACAACCTGATTGTGGAGCAATTATCAGTCTCAGGGGTGTGAGTTGCAACATATCCCATGTGTCTGCAAGGGGAGGTTGACCTCACAAATGCTCATGGTATATGAGTGTACAAAACTGTCTATTGCACAAAAGTACAGGCTAAATAATCGGGGAAACTGAAACTGTGGGGTTGCATTGCAATGGATTACCTCATTGTTCAAAAAACGTAAAAGCCTTAGCAACAAAATAAGGTTTTCACAATTCGTAAATGAGTAAATGATAACAGAAAAGGACTTCGCTCACATAATTCAGTGTATTATATAATATTGTATTTTTAGAACGTGTCGAGTAAGAAGTATTATACGGAGGACGAATGCTTAATCTCCGGTTTTGAGTTGATCGCTAATCCGGCTTTAGAAATGCTAACACGAAGAATAAAGCGTGGGCGGCTTGTAAAACCATAATCCATCAGGGGCAGATG
>UZAN01041733.1:0-33418 GCA_900618425.1 Echinostoma caproni
ACACCCTTTCACGTGTTATCTCGATGAGCGGATGATTGGACAAACAAATGTGTGATCATGGTGAGCCCGATTTCCGGTCTCACGATGATATCGTGTCTAGTAATATGTGATTTTATTTTGTTTTATTTTCCCAAGACAATTTTATTCCCAAGTAGTGATATATGTTGAGATGTATTGGCATAAATATGAATCTCTGAAAACGAGTTTGTTCGCCACTCTGTGGTTCTGTTTGAAATGTGCTCTGTGGGACTATTTCGAGACCTGTGGTATGCATTTTCAACTTAAGTAACACCCAATAATACGGAGACATGCTGACCGCTTGTTCATCACAAATCTCAAATACTCTTAGAAGTTACTTTTTCCGTTTACCATACTATTGCATTTTGATCTTGAACGGTTGAAAGTATTCACAGTCTGAACGTTAAAAAAGCAGGTAATCCGGGCTTTGGGCGATTGCAACTCAATGGCAATATTTAATTCCGGTTGACAATCATTTAATTTTGTACTATGTTTTTTTAAACCCGAGAGTACAATAAATGGAAGTAATGAGTAGGTGTGAATAGCTTTGGAAACCAACAATTGCATGAGCAAAATATAAAGAGGTTATCAATGCATATGTAATCCGAAAAAGTAACCATAATCTCCACGCAAACAAAATATACAAAATCTGAAACCACTGGGAAGCAGCTCTCTCAGCGTTTCGACGCTATGAATGTTTCTCATAGTGTCTAAACAAAAAGCGGTGTACATATATCTTCCTTATTCCTTTTAAAACCACGTCAAATTATCCAGATTAATAATTTTGTCATGCACCACATTCCTAATTATATCCACTTAGTCTATATCTATGTAAAATAGGGTTATTCGTGAAAGGTATTACGTCAGAGATTCATAACTTTATATTATTTTGCGTTGTATTGCACAATGCAGATTAGTATATCCAAGTTATGTCTGACAATAAGCAAAATATTTCCACGATGAACCTCGCAATGATCCAAAGCGATTTGTCATATTCTCATCCGAAGTGACCGGTTTTAGCTCGAATTCACAATACACACAACCTTCTTTTCTTCGTCGTTAGTAATTTGGAACGCCTTGTTTGGTGGTGAGTTGTTATTCTGATTTTGATTTCAGTAGATATTTTAGTGCTATATTTATCGTTGGCTTGTACTTTTCATCGGTTGTTCTGCTTCGATCGTTCATTTTTGCTTGCGGGATTGTCATTGGGATCATACATAAAGCCCTTGGAGATTCTTATATACACGAATACTAGAGCCTTTTCAAATCATTCAATCAATGAATACCAACAATGCTGTCGAAATGTATAAATAGATGTCAAAGATATCAAACGTNGCCTTGGGTGGGGTGATAAACCAGTGTCTTCATTTCAAACCGAGAGATAGGCCGACGGAGATTTCTTTCTAGGCTTCTTCAGAGTCTGAAACGGGGTCACTAAGTTCGGGACTATATCGAAGAGAAATATCTTCATTCTATATACAGATATATATATATATATTACTTCTTCTTTGTCACCTTTACCAAACCTAGATAAAAAACAGAAAAATAAGGCAGTTTCACGTCATGACTTCGTTGCAAAATGTATTTATGTACATTTAGCAAACCGAAGTAAAAGCGTTTTATATTAGGACTGTAGGAATAGATTTGTTTCTTCTCTAACTCCACTGAAAATTGCTGAATCACATAACGAATATTGTCCATTGCTTACACAAATGTCTTTCTTGCTTTCGGCAAATAAACCCACCCAGGAAACACAGGCATCAAGACGACATCTCTTGAGTCCATCGTCTGAACATTCACAAGGCTATCTGATTCCAAGTAGGACTCCATTAATGAAATTGTTGATTATTTTGAAACAAACGAGGGACTTTCGCTCAATGGTTTTATAAAACCAAATGTACACATCATTGATTCTTCAATGTTACACAGGGATGACACGTGTCACTTCGAAGCGGAGCATTCCCAACCGTTCATTACCACCAACACAAACGTATGAACTCGACTACTTGTGAGCAAGTGAAGTCGGCATTCACATTTGCTCCCAGGTCTATAGCTTTCTAGCGGCGCATATTTTGAAGGGTGTTCATTTTATTTCATCTTTCGGTGGATCGTGAGCCTTGGAGAGCAAATAGTTTCTCACTGAATAGACTGGTAGACACAGTATATAGGATCCAAATTACCACATGCATTATGCCCTTTACTGAGTCCCTTGTACAATTGGACTCGAACATTGACACATCATTTGCAAAAATGATACATAGTCAACTGTGAAACTGTGCTACGTGATGAATTACCGGATGAAATAGTAACGGGTCAGATGCGTCCCTTGTGGCACTCCCCCATAGTAGGCTGAAAAATTGCTGAGACATCTTATCGTACTCTGGTAGTGAGAGTTTTAGGAGCCGAGAAATGGGCTATGCATTTGCATACTGTTCTTTTTATTCCTTTGGAGATTAGATTCTAGGGTGAATAATTCTCATTGACTGAATAGAAAGCCATACACGATAGAAGACAAACTACACATGAAATAATCAGTCAGGTTGTGAATGTTTCCAACCGAGTCATAACCCTGGAGGCTAATGCTGAGTTGAGCAGGGTCCGTGGCCCGCAACAAACTCTCAAAGATGGGTTGTGCTATATCGTGTAAATGGAAAATGAAAAACGGTCTGATCAGCTGCCTGGTGGCGTAGTGGGTAGCACGCTTGCGTTCTGCCCATGAAATCCCGGGTTCGATCCCCAGTCGGGTCGATGGATTCGCACTGCTGATGAGACCGAAACAGGTCGAAACAGCTGTCCAGTGTTTCCGAGCTTTTCAGTTCACGCTTCATTTGCTATATACACGACGAATTGTCATTTGAAACTTAACCAAATCCTCCATTACCCACATGAAACAAACTACTTCTACCAATCTACTTTGAGCTACGGTCTCTGTGATCTCGTCTGGCGGGACAGCAGACTATTTACATAAGACACATTCATTTCATGTTCCGTGAATGCCGTCACGTAGTCGTCTGCTTTCCATGGGATCGTATAATAAAATTTGACTGTCATTCTGCAGTTGCGTTTTCTTTTCCTCCGGATTGTTGGGGGCTAAGAAAGAAGCGCTCGTTTAGATCGTACGTCTATGCTGAATATAACAATATTTTAACTCTGTCTGAAATCCGATGGTGTGTAGAGTCACCAGAACGGCATCTTTTTCAGTCTACCGGAGAATGCATCTCGTCAGGGAATTCCGAAACAGCACAATTATCAACAGTACTTACAAATAACTAGAGTGTGGGAGAGTGGTTTCAAAATGAAACAGCGTATTCCATCGAGGCAAAAGGCGGTTTTCCAACTCATTCTCATGGTATCTGGAATGGATGTTTCTAGGTTAGATAATAATGATTTTGGATGTAATAGTGCAATCTTTCAGTTAGCATGAGCGTCAATCCAGCTACTTAGCCTCTATTGCACGTTGGTCGCACAGATGAACAAAAGCAAACTCTGATTTATGACTGTGCATTATATGAGTCTAAAATTGATTTTCGACAATGTCTTCTCTCTTGAATTTCCAGTTAAGCTATTGACAAACACCAAGGGAAGTCCAACACTGCCACCACCTCGCGATACAGCTGAAAAGTTACTACCAAGTATGTTTTCAATAATCGTTTGCTCACAAATCTACTGATGTAATAAAACATGCTTTAGACTTTTTATTGTTGCATCATTTGTAATCCTTTGGTACACATCACTGAGTAACGGTGCAAACCGGTGTTCACTGTCGATACTTATGTGTGCATGCATTTGTATTGTCAATCAATACCTTTATATCGAGTGTATATTTACGTGCTATTCACAGATGTGCATCAAGCAATTTATTCAGTTTTAGTGCGAGGCTCTTGCGTACAATGAAGCTGAAACGGTACTACGCAGACATCACAACAGACTTATCGAATGGATGGTGCCGAAACGTGAAGCGGACATTCACACTATTCTACGTTTACTGGGAAGAAATCAGCTTACAGCCTGATCGACTATTATGCCGCAACGACCGACTGATCACCCCATCTCCATTGAGTAAGGCAGTGCTAGAAGATCTGCACAGGGGTAACTTAGACGTAAAGATGAAGTTGTTGGCACGATAAATGTGCTAGTGGTCCGGCCTAGATAAAGACATCGGTCTGACGGTTAAAAACTACGAAGCGTGCCTAAACATTCAGAATTCAAGACCAAAGAATTGGGTCCCATGGCCAGAAAGCTGTTTTCCTTGGAAACGCGTGCAGGCCGATTTCTGTGGGCAGTCTGTCGGCCGTTATCCTGCACTGGTGCACATCAATCCGTAATTATATTGGCCGAAGGTGGTTCTAACTAGTACGTCCAATAAATCCTTCGTAATGTGGGTTATACGAAAGTGTTTCAGTCGAGAAGAAGTTCCACGAGTGTTTTGGGCCGACATTGGATCGCATTTCTGCGCTGCGATGATGAAAACGTGGCTGGATGATATTGGTTGCCCACATCTGCACGCAGCACCACGTCATTCCTGTTCTAACGGTTTCAGCCTAAACTTTGTTGGAAACAGTGGAAAGTGCCATTGCATTTGCAGGTCCAAAGAACATTTCAGAGTTGGATATACTCCTAGACAACTTCCTGCTGCAAAACCATAATGTGGCAAGCGCCACCACCGAATAAAGTTAAACGAGACCGTTCAAAGCCAGTAGTTTACGATCCTTACAACAATGGGTTGACTCGAGTGACGTGTACTTCCGGGAAAGCGACATGAGACCAGAAAGAAAAATCGTAACCCGAAAAATTAGCCAAGCTATTGTGGAGATCACCGAGCTGAAAGACGCGTTGCCTGTAACGAGTACGTAAGAGAATGCCCCGCTAGCGCTGTAAAGACCAAGCAGAAGAGCAAGTTAAATCGACAAGTCTCTATTGAGGGGGGAGACCTGCGGCGATTCTGGGTTATGGGACAACGCCAGCCACGGAGCGACACGTTAGGACAACGAATCGCAAGCCAACCGTGCCGACCAATCAGAAATTGTGCGGTCCAGACGTCAAAATGTTGTTCAAACCATTGTAACTAATAACATTTTTTTGTCTGTGTTATCTAATCCCATTGATTTTCCTCCATAAATCAACTGCTACTTTGATGACCTTATTTCTGCGTCTCGGTGATGGAAGATTACAGCTAACGATTACTGATGCTATTCTGTGCTGCAAACGCGACCGTGATTTGAGATTTGTGATCCGTACCGAAGTCATGTCGAGTTCAGATAGCATGAATGTGAAATGAATCACGCAACTTTTGTCCGATCAACTGATATGGGAATCAATGAGGCGAACGGATTGGTGCGCTATCGAATATCTTCCATTTACTCATTATATAGGTGTGTTGTACAACGGTCATAGAATACAATCTGATTGAAAACTGAAGACTGAAGACTGAAGACTGTGATTTGGTGTTGTGTTCTCTTTTTCTCTCGGTTATTGCGGGTTAGGCAATAACTGTTCGGTTGGTTCAACTTTGCCCGACTTCCAATGTGTGCCGAGTCGCCGACTAAGATTGTGCTGTGAGATAGTGCCACTGTGAGCACTACAGATGAGTGGATCAGCGCACTGTTCAGAACAGCGACTTGTGCTGGACAACCACTTTGAAGCCTGTCATCATTCTCAACTTCGGTGAATGTTGTTCAGACGTTTTGAATTTTATTCGATTGGGATTATTCTCAGTGGTAGGTGTGAATATAGGTAAATGCAAATTATCAGGGTCTTACTCAGTTCACGTTGTTCATGATGTGATCACATGACCCTGTGCTTTAGGTAGGCAGCCGAATGTGAGGAGAACAGACAACAAGGAGCCACTCCATGTCTCAGTTATCAGTGTTCGCGTAGAAGATGTGTGGGTAGCATTATTTTGTAATCACACTATTGTTCGTGTTCGTCTTCACAGTCTGTACTCGATTTGACCGTTAGTGAACTATGAACAATTTATTCAATTCTAGGTAGTTCGCATACTAATGGAGGGAGAAGAGCACTTCCGGAAGCACATCTAAAAGAAAGATTACCTGTACAACCGGGGAAATATTTCCTCCATAATCAGTTTTCTTCTATTCGGTGAGCCGGTTTTGTTCACTCTCTTTTGGTCATACCTTTGGAAAAAACATCCGAATGAAGATTTGAATGTTGGGAGCAAGTTCAAGGGAAGATTGAGAATTCCGATAGACTGTGGTTTCAAGAAAGTTGACTACATGTACGAACACCACTGATTGCAACACTCAGCCATATCAGTCGCCATTTCCTGTTTAATTTTCCCATTACCAGTGGTTCATCAAAATCAGGAAAGATCACCGGCTGGCATCCCATCCAGCTCGAAAAGTGCAGGTGAGTATTTTTTATTACTGTATTGGTATGAATTTAGTTTAATCGTATTATATGGCTATTTGTTTGAATCACTGACAACTCTGCCGATATGCTATTTTGCGAATATCATGTGAATTGTCCTGGAGAATGAGTCTGAAGCTGTAAGCATTCGTCAGCAACAAATTTCCAAGTATGGAATAGACTTTAATAACTCCACCTTGAAATCCACCGGGAACCCCATTTATCGAGGGAAAAAAGATGTGAACGGAGATATATGCGATTGAGTGGCTACTTTATACCGCAAGCGTCTCCAATAACCGTTGACCATAATCTCGGGGTCTCCATACAGGGGGTCTAGCACGTTTTATGTGCCCCAGTGTCCCGGTTATGGATTTGCAACCCGCCAGGTGAGATATAGCAGCCCAGATAACAAAAGTTATCTACCTCCTCTATTAGTTATTCAATCAGAGTGAGGTTAAAGCTTGGATCAAACCAACAACAACAACAACAACATTTTTCACTTTGAAGGTTCATTTTTCCCCTCAAAATCAAACAAGGTCACTTCAGCTCATTTTGTTAGGGACAGGCATCAATCACAGCCAATCAGGCATTTCCGTATCAGCTGACTCAATCATGTTGAATGCGTAGCTTGTATTGTGCATTGAACGCGCACAGTTTCAGTTTCAGTTTGTACAGCCATTAACCATGCACTTTCGTGCGCCAATTTCGGTTGCTGTCTTTTAGCTGCCCATTTGAATGAATGATGGGAGAAAGGGAGGAAGGTTGAAAGTGGAAGTGAAGGAAAAATTTAGAATTTCAGTAAACTGATGTTGCAAAGAAATTGAGAGGATGTTAGAACGCCACTGTTTACGACCCACAGGCATATCACTCAATGTTTTTAACCAGTGATTAAGCTGATCCTGAGATCCCTATTCAGGGAGCATTACGGGGCCTGTCTGACCTTCTCTACTGGTGCTTCCATACCCTTATGCCAAGTCCTAAATTGACTATCCTTGATCCTTTTCCACCAACTACCTTCCTCGCCATGGCANTGCGTAACACATGCCCCAACCACCGTAATCTCTGGGGGTCCACCACTTGCTCCAGTGGGCGACCGCGATTACTAAAACTCCAAGTCTAACCTCAGCATTCCTCGTCCGGCTGCCTCACCAGATCCGAATCCCGAAGAGCAAGGATTATTGTAATTTAAATACATAAATATATATATATTTATTGAAAGTGTAATGCAATCTTCTCTATTACATATTTCCAGCTGACGCGAGGAAGAAGACCGAAACGAAGCCACTTTCCTCAACACCTCGAGGTGACGGAAAACATGTTCCTCCCAGTAAGCTATTGTTGGGGATATACGATGAAAAACAAATTCTGACGTTTTTCTCTCAGTGCAACCGGTACGACCCGTTGAGATTAGGTTTGGTTTGGTTGAATAGAACGGGTATTGACCACAGTCAATCGAGCTGTCAAACTTTCTTCGACAATATGCTCACAGGCCTAGGTCCACATGTGCGACTGTTGTCCGATCAACTGATATCGGACTCAATGGAGCAAACGGATTGGTGCGCTATCGAATATCTTCCATTTACCCTCTATATGGGCGTGTTGCACTACGATTATAGAACAGCATCTGACTATCATTTGGCAGTTGGTTTCTTCTTTCCCTCTGGGTTGTTGCGAGTTAGGCAAGAAGTATTCGTTTAGATCGTTAGTATACGCGGAACATATCAGTGTTTCAAATCTGCCATACTTCTGATGATGTTTAGATTCACCAGAACTTCATCTTTTCAGCCGGCTGGAGCATGCCTCCCTCCATGGAGTTCTGAAGCAGCACACTTAACTGGACTAATAACGTATGAAAACGTAAAGAATCGGCAAAGACCAACGGCCGTAGTCTCATCGAACTCTAAAAGTGCAGGTGAATTTCGTTCAATAGCGTATTACGGCGTTGTGCTCAACACTGATTATTTGTTTGACTTGCTCTTCACTCTGCGGAGAGGCTTTTTTGTGAATATCATGCTAGTTTTCTCAGAGGTTGAGTTTGTAGCAGTTAGCATTGTTCAGACGCACTTTCAGGCATGGAATATCCTCTGATAATTCAACGTTGAAATCCGCATAAGAGACTCATGTATGAAGGGAAAAAGATGTGAACGGTGATCCATGCAATTGAGAGGTTGCTTCATACAACAAGCGTTACAACCTGCAGTGTATCCGCACTATGGGAACACGTAACCAGTGACCTGGAAACATCATGTTGCAGATAGAGTGCATACATAAGGCTTACGCTCAAAGTTGACCACCTACAGAATGATGTGCGCCGAAACTGGCAATCAGCTGTACCTTCCAACTTCAAGTGAACCTTTGCACTTTCGAGTAAATCCAATGAATTGCACTTTAATGGGATCCTCGGAAAGTGATTGGTTCTTCAGCCACAAACCATCATTGATTTGACCGGGTCTACTCAAGTTCTCGTTCAGTCGGTATGAGCTATTTAAATCATAAACAAGCAAACATGATTATCAGTGAATTACTGAGCTATTTTGAAAGTTTCGCTGAGGTAGCGCTCGACTATTCGTCTCCCAACCGGGGAGTGGTATCAGAAGAGAATGAATTACCACGGGGATAAGCACATTACATCACGATCGATCGACAAGTCGGTCACCATGGTCAGGCAAGTATGTTGGTATGATACTGTCGGGGAAGCTTAACTTTCCCCTAAGAATCCTCACGGTATGAACTAGAAATGAACTGGGACCGGTCATCACCGCGTAAATGAGCAGACTTTTCTCCATGGTACTGGATACGTGGGCGCTAAGGTGACAAACAGAGTATGGTTAGCTGATTTCTGCATTTCCTCCATCGCCGCCCTCGCAACTTCCATTCCTGAAAAACGTCTATACTGTGATCACACTGATAAATGCCACAGGTTTCTCCCTCACTGAAAGCTCGTTTGGCTTGCGCTTCCAATAAAAGCTTGCAGTATTTGCAACTTTCTTTTAACTGGAATCCTTTGGATATGCGTTTTGAGACCAGAATCGGTGATAGTTTTGGCAAGTCCTAATTGAACCAATGCATCGAGCTTTGGTCATGTTCTTCTTCCTACAATGAATTGCCTTTAGGCTGTCTCCCATAGATGAAAAATCAGTCTTACATTTCCAAGCTGGTGTTTGCGATACAATTGAAAATTCTCTCTTCTCTTGTACATTTTATGAATTTTCGTAGCTGCAATCCCTTTTCTGGTTAAAATGCTATTGTATTTATTTATATTAGATGGAATTCGAACAACTTAAAGGATACTGGTATTTTCATAATTTTTACATAAAACCTAACCTGTTCAAAACAACCCCGCTTGAAGAAATAATTTCGTCTCAGAAGCTTATTTAGTGGATTCCGGTGAATTCTGAGGATAACCTACCACGGCATTCATCTTGCGTACTACCTGGTGTATACCATACACCTTCGTAAGCTGCCTGATTGATCAAAATATTAAAGATCATTGCTTTCGGTGTGGCCTCGTAACTCGGCTGGTAGAGCCTGCGCTTTACTAACGCATGGGCGCCGTGTATGCGTAGGTTCGAATCCCACCGAGGCTGAAGATGTTTTTACGACTAGAACATGATAATAATTGTAGTCAGTACTGTTCCAGCGATCGGAGTCACTGTAACATACTGACATGCTGTTCCTAATAATTGCCGTTCAGCTAACCAATTCAACCCTTAAGATCGTTGCGTGTTTCTTTTATGCTCATAAGGTGAACGACGGGAATTTTTGTAAATAAATATTAGAGGCACACGAATGTGGCTCACCAGTGTGCCCGCATCACAGAATATTTTATTAGTAAAGTGAATAATAATCGAAGTTCATGTAGAATATCATCCGGGTTATTTTGCAAAGTATTTTGTTGGGTTGAGAAACTTCATAGGTCTGTTTTAATATAGGTATTGCAGAATCGACCGCCATCCCTGGTATGAGAAAAATCTCTAATAATTATCGCTCCAAATGATAAACTTTGGAACCAGAATCTGTGACTTGAAGGGATAGAGGTACACAAAGGGGATCAACGTCCTCCATTGCCACATTTTGTATTTTAATCTGTTGTGAGAACTCGTTTTGTTTGAGGAGAAGAGCTAGATAGTTCTCGTACAGTTCTGTTTTAAAACAACAATCACTCTGCTTTTAAGACATGCAGTGATGCGAATTCATATACCGAAATTATCTCGCGTTTGTAACTATGGGACCTCAGGACCTGAATTAACCAAGAAAAATGTGTACAATATATGGTTCAAAATCAAAGGGTATTGCATCAAATCCTGTGGACAGTATACCTCTCAAACAGGTTATTGTCATTGCTAACGAAAGTGGTTCTATCAGATTCTTATTTATGCACTTTCATCCTAATATACTTTGTATGGATCAACTAACACTGATGTTATTAAAAGGTACATTGATCCTACTTCTCTATTTTAGGTGCTTCATCCGTGAAATCCAGTGAAGTTAATCCACTCCCAGTACCCTCCAGAAGCGGTAATCTCACACATCCTACTTGACCTTCAGAGATCGAAAAAAATTTTTATTTACATAAAGTACATCAGTCACAGAATAGAAGTGAATCAAGTAGGGATCAATTCAACAGTGCAACACAACTTGTGTGCTTGATGCACTTGGAGATAGGTTTGTGGGAGAATGAACAAAACGATGCTCCTGTGCTTCTTGAAACAAAATGTTTAAATATGGCCATTCGACGTGTTTTTTTTGGGTGTGTGCTTGAATTGCATGTAATCTTAGACTCGTGGTCAAAAGAAAGTGGAAGAAACCAGAACGACGAGAATCAAAGAATAAAACCATCTACAGGAATAACACATCACAGATAGGGGGCTATTTATTAGAAAAAAATACAAAATGGTTTCATCACGATGAATACGGTCCACAAATTCTATTTCACCTGTTCGCCGAGCTTGGCAATTTGTTTGCAAACGTTTCATCACCAGCCGAGGTAACGTTGTCAGTGCTTATGAAGGAGCCACTTCACAAGATGAAATGTTCGCAAAGCTCGGCGAACAGGCAAAATAGAATTCAGTTCACACCGAGCTACTAGAACCGATTTTCAATAACTCGTCCACAGTCCAAAAATATCAAAGAAAGCAAGCGAGATTCACGACAGGTACAACTAGAGAAGTTCGTTATTGGACTTGCTTGGGCTTTTTAAATGTCGAGAAGGGAAAGATCACTTTACTCAGTAAAAGTACCATACCGTTTTAAGAAACGAAATCCCTTGAAGGTTATTTGAATAATATGTTTTATTTATAAAGCATCATTTATAGAAAAATTGTATGTGACGAACTGATTTTATTTGAGACAAACTGTACCCACCTTTTATTGCGCGACCTTTTATCAGTTAGTATGAACATAAATACGGATCGCTTTGCTCGTAACTGTATCAACAGATAAATTAGCTGCTTGTCGATACAAATCGTCTCAAGATTCAACGATGCTGTACAGTCTGAATATTTACTGTACTCAATGGGATAAGGGATCGAAGTTTGAGGTGAATTTTCGCCCGAAATGGCATTCATCAGAGATTTTTTATCGAAGCATATGTGATACACCTGATGCGTACCTAGAGATTTCTCTGAATGCCAAGGACAACCCTGAACACTACATTATTTTCAGGGCTAATAAACAGTGGTTATTGTTTGCGATCAAGCGAGACTCGAACATTAAACCATCGTAAGGGATTGCAGTCGTGAAGAGATTGCAGCCGATGGTCAAAACATCTTTCTATCACCAATAAGATTAGGTACAGTCTTCGTTTCTTTACGGTCACTTGTTATTGTAGAACAAATGAAAGTGACCGAAACACTAGGTGTCTACTTGGAAGTTTTTGTTAGGATTGCGTTACGTGACATACTGATGAAAAAAATGTACTCATCAGACTTGTGAAGGCCATATAACTTGCGGGCAGTAATTGTCTCGTAGAGAAGAATGAAGCATTCGACCATTTTAGCATTTAACACGGGACAGTCCTTGCACATGACATTTGCGTTCTACGCAGAGCGGAAGCAATATCTGTCCGTCTCCAGATTTTCTAGTCTGTGACTTCGAAACACTTTGGGCAGGCGTTTAAGTTCCTGTGCTAGATTCTCGACGGTCGTTGGGGTAAAGGCATCAGCGCAAGTGATGCTCGACTCTCGAGAAAGTGAGGAATGAATAAAATTGAAATGTGATAGCACTCGCTCGATCACCGTCTTCGCTGTTACACTACCCTCGTTTGGGTAATTGCACATTTGAGTGAAAATCACTCTTAGTTCAATCGTCATACGGAAACATGAAAGATATTGGTGAAATTCATGAAGATAGAAACCAGTTGAGAGTTTGTTGCACTTTTGATAATAACTTGCGTAAAGCCAAATTATTTCAGCGATAACACGAAGAAGACAAACACATAGCACAAAATCAAAGTCATGTGGGCCGTGATCTCGCCCCAACATGGAGGAGAAGCCATAATGTTTCATTTCAAATCGATTCCGAAACCCAAACAAATCGTCCTGATGATATCGAAATCTGATCGAGTTCGGAGACCTACGACATCAAACGTGACCCACCTAGCACGACAGAAATCATCCATGCAGTCACTTCTCTGAAAAACAGGAAGGCCCCTGGAGAAGATCGGATATAACCAGAGTTATTTAAAGTTTGTTTACCAACTCTGATCTATCCGCTGCACTCTCTTTTCCATACCATTTGGGAAAGAGAAGCTTTTCCAAAAGACCGGACGGTTTCAATTTTAGTCCCGGTCCCAAAAAAGGTTGACAGATCTGGAAGCGAAAATTACGGGGATATTTCCCTGAATAATATTGCGGCTAAATTACTTGCAGTGATACTGATTAATCGCTTTGCAGTCGTCAGAGATACCCACACTCGCCCGAACCAAGAAGGTTTCGCCGCGGAAGAAGCTATATTGAACAAATCTTCACTCTCCGTAGAATTCTGGGACACCATTACAAGTTCCAACAGCCTACCACTGCATATTTTCATTGACTTCCGCACTACGTTTGCTTCTTTCGATAGAGAATCCTTGTGGTGCATATTGTGGTCCAACGGGATGCCTGAGAAGTTCATCAGGTTTTTAAAGTCATGCTACTCAGGAACCCAGGCACGCGTCCGTAACTACGGAGAAGAATCGGCTGAGTTTGCCCTAAGCTCTGGAGTTAGGCAAGGTTATCCCCTATCGTCGGTGTTATTTAATGACACCGTATATTAGATAATGCGACAAGCACTCATCGACGACCCTGGAGTGCAGGTTGGTCCAGGTATATGGATTGCGGACCTCGAGTTTGTGGATGACGCTGTTGTACTTGGAGACAGCATGGGCAATCTCCAGCCTGTTGTCAGTCGTATAAATCAGTTTGGCCAGTCCATTGGGCTAGAGGTAAACACGTCGAAAACAAAGACATTTTCGATCGAAACTTCTTTAAATGACACAACCCCTCTCGATTAACAGGGAGCCTGTCGAATCAACCGAAATTTGCAAGTATCTTGGCTGTACGGTAAGACCAAACGGTCAGGCTAAGGATGGAATCCAACTTCTTGTAGATGGCGCTAGAAGAGCTTACAACTCCTCAAACCGTTGTGCAATCGATGCGAAATAAGCCTAAACACTGAGCTTCGGGTTTTTCACGCTTAGATTACAGGATACAAGGAAGCTCGAAGTCTTTGATCATTAGTGATTATGCCGCATCTTGAAATGAAACTTGAGAGATCGGATTTCCAATGATGAGGTTCGACGGTACTGCTTGAACAACAACAGACTTTCAAAAATGCTACAACNAACGCCAGCGCTTTTCAGTGGTTTAACCATGTATTCCGAAGGCCCGACACTCAACTGTCGTGACAAGCTGTAGCCCCTGCACCATGCCGTGGATGGCGTTGCCGACTCGGTGGTCGACTATAAACCTTGAGTAGCATGATCAAAGCGGATTTGAAATTACTGAGTCTTCAATCCGTATATGGAATTCGCAACTGGAACCAGAACTGGGTTTCTCACTGCGTCAACCTTATTACCGATCATCATGCATGGACCACCATCATTAGAGACATCCAGGAAGCCGACTTATTCTCCCGCAGGAGTTAGTCGATCGAAAGTAAAAGTAAGATTATATCCACAGGGGTGTAATCATTTCTACGGGACTTTTGTGAAAGACTGTTGATGTGGCTTTTCAAACAAATGATGATTCTTGGGAGCTGGCAGTTAGTTTCAATAGGATTCGATGTATTTCATTCTAACCATGAATTTCTTTGTTGCTATTTATAATAAATTCCCAAGCGGTGAGTGGATAAATCCGTCTTCATCTCGCAGTGGAGACCATCCATTTCGTAACTGTATCACAATTTTCCCGCTCATTTTACAGCACAGCGCATTAAAAGTAAGCATCTCCGTATGGACTGACAAAATGCCCCTTATTCTGGTCATTATTTGCACAGCAACTGAACTTTCGGGTGTTGGGCAATAAGTATAATGCAAATTTCGACTTATGACTAATATCACAGGTGTTTTATAGGTGTATTTCCTTACCGTATTTCGACCCAAAATTAGTACAGGTGAAGCCCCATATCCCAACAAGTTCGCCGGGCATTTCCATATGAGATGTCACATCGAAGCCAGGTCGAATTCGGTCATGTTGTGAATGTTAAATCCGGTTCAACAAATATCACTGAATTGCTGTGGGTCAGTAGTTTGCAACTTCCTTTTTCATTGTCGAAATTCCAAGAATTTGGTCTTCTGAACGTTTTCGTTGCAATTTACACGACGAAACACGGCATATCCCCTCTAACACATGGTTCCGCAAGTGCTCTTCAAGTTTATCTTGCAAGTATCAGAATAGTTAAGCTAGTATTATTTTCTTCAATAATATGGTTAACATCGGGAACCCAAGATTATTCCACAAAAAGGTTTATCTTATGTTTGTTTTAGAACGTTCTCCGGGGTTGAAGTGTTATTTGCAGATGTTTTGTGGACAATCTTGCCACAAAACTACTACGACACGATTTAATTCGTATTCAACTCACAGTTGTGGTGAGAATGATTGAAGATGTTATCTGAAGAAAAAATAATTGGCAATTCTGATCCGTGCCCCGCTTTGAGCTGATGGGCGCAGTGGTAACGCACGCTATTCGTGAGTTAAGCCCAGAGTTCAAAGCCCGGAAGGGACGCGGATATGCGCCACTGATGAGCTTCATGGAGAGAAAACCTCGATTCTAGTGCTTCCGAGTGTGTGGTTGACTGGACGAGCTGAGGACTGTGCTCCTTCCTTCCTTCCTAGATATCGTATCAGCCTGTATTCGATAAGAGAAAGTAAAAATGCAATAAATGTTTGAAGGGTGGTCCGTTCACATCAACAAAAGTTATTCCACACCAATACTCACAAGAAACTGAGTTGAGCACTTATTTTGAATTTGTTTTGAAATTGCTACGTTCCGTTTCCTCACTTAGTCGGATGAGGGGTAGCGCTACTGTAGATAAACAAATACCTCACCATATGGGAACAAAGCATTAAAAACTGGACTAAATGATTAACTTAAAAAAAGCGTTCATGGACTGGTGGGTGGTCCTACTGTGAGGAACATACGAAGTCATAAAAATAAATAAATAAATGTCCTTTTACTTCCTTTTTATTTATTGAATATACAAATGTACATTCAACATTCAGGAGGGGGGCCGCGGTCATACAAAGGCTGTCTAGGAAGATGGGTGGCGGTGGAACGGTTTGAACCCGAGACTCAAAGGTCACAAGTTGGTGACCTAATCACTTGAGCAACAACGCCCTGATGAATTGGTATTCAGTATTTGAGGGTACGATTTCTGGACAATTTGGAAAGCGATCAATTATTTTGTTGTTTTAACTTACTACACCCGTTTCAGGATAAATGGTGCGTTTGATACCACAATAATTTTGCAGGATCTACTTTGGCTAGTATACTGAGGAAGTGTAAGTTGATTTCAAAAGTATTGTAATAATAACTTCTGTAGGCTTCAAGCCTTTATTTTTGTCAAAAGAATGTACAATATAGAAAATATATTGAGTCAAGAAACTGTCAACAAAGTCTGCTCTTCCTTAACCAGAATACGTACCGAAGAGAACACAGTAGAGTTACGATATATGCTTATACGTGACAGAAGACAACGATATTCTAATCCATAGTAGACAAAGGGGTACGACAGAAAATTAAATCTGTGTGCATTGGATGTGTGGGATCCTTAAGAATCTTGGGCGCAACCGTTTTATATGCATCGAAATGACATTCACACGGACTAGTTACGAGCTCCCCCAGTGGGACACAGGGCACAGCTACTGACGTTTGGTCCACGTTGAAGTGACATCAGGTCATCCTTTAAGAAGTTATAAAAAATCAATAGGCGATCGAGGTAGTAAAGCAAGGAAAACACATCGGTAAAAAGAAGAGCTGTAAAACCACGTTTCAATGGTATTACAACCAATGTATTTTATTTAACAATGGAGTGAATGTGCGTGTGCATGTGCATGGACCCTACACCCACTCTGAATAATCTCGGCTAATTTGGAAAACATATATACCTAACGAAGTGAATATTGTTCCAGATCACAAAAATCGTCTGCACTGGTTTCCGCGTTATTTAATGGTGGAATATTCAACGAGGCGCTTGTTATAGCTGAACACTTCATTTGTTGTACTGTCGAATTCCATCTGCTCTGAATGGTTGCAAACATGATCGGACCGACCTACTAAAAAGTAAATTAAATTTACACATCAATATAGCGTTCTCCAATGGACCTTGTATTTTACAAACTAAACAGGTTTTGTATTCACATTTAGAAGGATGCAAATCTTTTAAATTATAAAAAGATATGTTCAAAGATACTGACATTATCATGGCCAATGACCACAGCGATTATTCACCCGTGATATCGAGCATGTAGTCAGTCTGTGGTTTCTACGGAGACCCTTTCTTACAAGGTCATTACCAAAGTGCTCAGCCAAGCTTAAATATTCATGCGTTTAGGTTCTTCACCTTCGGGGTCCGATCAAACGTCTGAAACCTGGAAGCATTTTCTTACAGCCGAAGTCATTGTACGTCCGACCTCTACTACCTAGCAATAAACCATCCGGCATCATTTGAATGATCTGGTTCAACTAGGAGACCACATGAGTTTACAAAATACCCAGGGGAGTAGTAATTCTCAAGCTTAACTATCGAGAAACTGAATACTTGGTTTACTTGTTCGTCATTAGTTGGATTGAATGACCTATAGAAGTGTATTGGCGTGAGCCAGAAATGGTCTCATTAATCAACTCGAAAAAATTTTCACTCCGCAGTCAGAATTATTTTTCGTAGAATACTTACAGGTTTTTCTACAATCCCAGTCACTTATCCCGATCTATCTGCACATGAATGCCTAGCTGCCGCTGAACTGGCAATCAATGTGGTCCTCTGTTTATGTCACACTGGTTGCTTTACTTGTTCTATAATATTCGCTCTTAAGGAAACTATTCGCATGACTTAGTTATACGGAACAGTTAACAAACGTTCAAGCATGCAAAAATTTCTGAATGCATGTTATCTTAGCTCGAATAGTAGCGCCATAGTAAATCTATTTGATATACGTAAGAATTTTTGTGCTCAAGCATCAAACGTGTGTAGATGTGTTCCTCGGGTTGAAAGTGTTGTTCCCAGACTTGTCGTAGCAACTTCGGAGAAGCATTCGAGGAAACTTCTTCAAAGTTGCACTCATGATGTTGCCTAACCTGACTACGAAATGCCTGCGAACAACACTTCCAGCTCGGAGAACACACCAACACTGTAACATCCACCATTTTTCACATCATTTTCAAGCATAAACGTTTTCAGGGGTAAAAAGCCTACACTAAAAACTCGTTTCAAAGTTCAATGGTTAACACAAAATCAGAGTTGGTTAAGTAATAGGGTCCCCAGAATCTTTTTCTTGAGTTCAGACTCCGCAATCGTCATCTTATGTTCTCCTCTATTTATACCAAGCAACATTTCTTTGATTAGTCGCTTTCCACTTTGTAAAGTTCATTTGCACTATCTAGCATCTCTAGTGGAAAAGAAATAAAACTGGAGCTGCAAAGTTACTCAATATAATTTATGAAATATTTCAAGGCATTTCAAATAACAACACCTATAGAAAAGGTTGCCATAAAAGAAACGTTGAGCGATAAATCGGAAAATGTTAACATAGATCACCTATGAAGAGCTGAGTTTACCTACAGTCTTTGAGTTGTCACATTTTCAAGCCAACTCCGCAAATTGTGATACCGGAATGCATTTGGTAAACTACAGGTGTCACATTCAGTTATGTTGAACTTATTACTGGTTTCATTGTAGAACATGTCTTATTTTGATTATCGTGGAAAGATTCATGAAATAAATACTCAAATTAGCTTGATAAAATGGAAATAACATACTATTGTCATTTGGAAACATCTATCAGGAGTCTCAATTAAGTAACGCGTAATTGAACCAATGAACGCGGTGTACCATATTCTGACATCTGGAAGTATATTGTGCCATTTTTTGCTATTCTGTCAATTCAAGTTAAAACTATTGCCGATGTCGGTAAGTTCCAAATATCCGATACTTTATTTATGGATTTAAAAACATTGAGCGTTACCACTCCTCAATAAACATTGCACCAAATATTGCACTTTTGCTATTCATTTTTTCTGCAATCATTTCGTACCACCAAAGTTTCTGTATTTTTTCTAGTAACTTTCGAATACAAAAATGTCTCAATTCCCAAATTGTCAGGATAAGATTGACAGTAATGAAGCTAATTTACTATACTTCGATATTGAAAACAGTCATGAAGAGACTGAATGCTGGCTCACGTGTCAGCATGACCGTCGCGAGCTATACAGAGTAGCTTCCCACAACAATAGATCCAATCGTAGCTGAAAGGTCAAATATTGGAGGCGGCTGAGGAGGTAACTCCAGGAAATAAATTTGGTAAAGGGCAGTGGAACGGTCTAAAATCCTGATAGATGGACATAACAGCCGGCTACTTGGAGTGTCCTCTCGGCGGTGGGTGAAATCTTCGTACTTCATTGGAAAGCTGCCACTCGCTTGGGTTGGGCAGTCCCCAGCCAATAAGGTGCAGATCCGTCCACGTTCAGTCTGTCTCATTGGGTGTATGAAGCCAAAGGTCGATCCCAAACAGCGGACCATCAATCAATGCAACAGCAAACAACACAGTAGATCGAAATTGGACGGCCTTGCGTAACAGACATCCAACGCGGATACCCCGTTCACGCTCCCGCGTTGAATCTATGGCTCACTGTTTTCGGCATCGAAATTGTGGGTGAAAGCTTTCGTTCAGGGTTTCCAAAAACCACCTCGTCACTGTGCCATAACGTCTCAGGTAGCGATTCCCGTAAACCTCTGTCCCAAACTAAAACAAGTGTAATCGCTTTTCGGATAAAATACTTTCTTGCCTCGCAATACACAAATAATCAGCCAAAATCCAGGATTGAGTGGCAAGTCACATAATACGACGAGTTCAATTTGTTTAGTGGTATTTCAGATGCAAAACATTCTTTTTCTTGTAGCCTATTTGATTTTTGGTTTGAATTTTCCGCAGGTGCCAGGCACTGTTGTTAGGTGCGGGGCTCAATTCCCAAGAACTCTGTTTTGATCCCCAAATTTTTAATGCATTTTGTTTGTATTGAAACTCTTCGAGATGGCCCGACAAAGAGCACTGCGTGCAGTTCTTTCTTCCATATCGGAACCCATGGGCAGTGCACATATTCTATTTTCTGTTGGAGGATCGAATTCTCCAAATTCCTTTCTTTTATCAATTAATAATACCATCGTGGGTAAGGATTTAAATTCTGATTTTTTATATGCAGAGTTTTATGCTTCAAAAAGAAATGAATTCACGATGAAACAGCTCCAAAGTGATTCCTTCGGTGGCGAATAATCACACAATAAAATAAAATCTCGTCCAAACGTGTTGTATTATAATGCCACCATCACTGATCCACAGCACCAATTTCAAATGTTTGCCGTTTGAAGGAGCTGAATGTATTTAAAAACAAGAAGAGTCTCAAAATAATCGCCTATCCGAATTGTTATTGGAATGAAGATGATTTACTAAACAGCACAGTATTATTTTTCAATGAAGGTAATCTTTGTAAGCAATATATTTACTTATTTTTCTTTAATTTAATATACGTGATGAAACTTTATGTGATTTTGGGAAACACGTAGCTGAAAACAAGTTCACACCGTCCAGTAAGTTAGAAAATCGGCCATGTTTTTGATTACTGTTTTTTAAGGTTTTGCATAACACCGTTGTAATATTAGTTCGAGTTTACCTAATCGCCCAGTAGAATTGTGAGGGAACAGATAAAGCTATCACCAATTTGAAGAAAAATAAATTCGGACAAGAATGAACTAAACAGAATAGAGAAAAGCGCTAAGTAACAAAACATATATTCAAACATACACCTGTACGTTAGTTAACAAAGCCAGTGATGTCAGAACGCTTACCAAGACGGGGGGGGGGGGGAAATTCATGACAAATTTCGAAAATAAATAATCAACATCCTTTTTCCATGACCGTATGTTGTTCACAATCCGGTCGTCACACATCAACCCCTCCCCCCTCCCTGGCTTAAATATAATGAACCGAACGGATGAACATGTGTGAGTAACACCCCGTCACAGAATTGGAATGATGATTATTGCATTTCCCATTTGATCATAATCTCTTCCTACTGAAATCATCTTAATCAGTAGTGTCCCTCCCCCCGGATGTCTAAAAACTGTATTAATTTAGTTGAGTGAACTCAAACATTCCCTGCCTTTTTTATGCTGTGAGTCAGCTACCGTTACGTTGTAAACCTGATGGCAATGCGTTGGTCTACCACCAATGCGACTACCACATGGAAAGTGCAGCCAACTGACTGTGACAATATTCAGTTTTAACTCAAGTGCAGGAAGTCGATTTTGTGATACTATGAGAAGAGGGCAAAATAGTTCTAGGGTTTTTATTCTTGCCAAAATCTGACAAATATTGTGCAAAGCGTTTCATTTTCATCACCTGATAATGATATTTTTTTAAAGGACAGTTTTAGTAGATGCGGTTGGTAGAATAAATTTTCTTCTTCATTTACGACTGTGATTTTGTTTGAGTGTTTCGAATACGTGTTCAGAAACCACGTAGCAGGAAGAATTTAAAACTATTCATCACACAGGCAACCAAATCCCGTTTTTGTGGAATCTGGACCTGGGAAAAAGGAAACAAACACATTTTCTGTGTCAAGGCCTAATTCGTATAGCAAAATCTGATTTTTCTGGGACCTAGATCTTTGATTTGTCACAGCCTGAACTTTAAGACAAAGGGGCGGTATATGGAAACCGCATTTCATTTCATTTGGTCACACCGTAGGACTTTCAGAGTGGGTTGGCACTTCTAGAATGCCTAGTAAAACATTTCTGCAGTCGAATGCGAGATCACGCGAGAGAGGAATAAAGGAGGTTTGACAGGTACCGCTTGTTTTGGAACTTTTAAACGAGAATCTTGCATTTATTCTGGGCTAATAGGTGCCAATACCTCAATAACTCATTTATAGCCTCTGATGGTAAACTTTAGTTAGCTCTTTAGGTGAAAATAACGCAATGAGAATGGTGTTTTTCTCAACAAATGTTTATAGCGATGCACCAAATTAAATCAGGCAGAACTCGGTCTACAGATGCCTTCCTTTAGGATTCTAGTATAACGTAGTGCAATATACCTTGAAGTTCTCTACTTTATCTCTAGCTGGCTGCTCGTTATTATGCAACAGATTCAATGAAAATCCCAATTTATCAAGGCGTTGTCTAAACAACAGTTTCGACTCTTTTGGTAATAGCTAACTGAGGCACAACCGAATCGATTCGGTAATGTTTAACTGGAACTCAAATAATACCTCGTGTATGCACGGTTGCATTCATTAATGATTGGTTGATGGGTGAATGACTCGTGTTACGGTATATTTATGCAAGCTTCGCACAACGTGTAAAACGTGTGTATCTTAGAGCATACAAACCATAGAATGAAAACGCCTTCCTATCCGAAGTCCAGTGTGTATACATGTGTTGAAAATGGACAGTTTGCAGCTCACTGCGTAGGTATGACTTTAAAAATATCGAGTCCCTGTAGTAATCGTGCTTACTCTGTGTTTCAGACTAATGGAGTCATAAAATATAACGATATGTAGCACAACACTAAGTCATTTGGCGGAACCAAGCAGGAGATGTGTTCATTATATTTGGTTTACTATTACCTTCGCTATTCTAGTGAGCAGCAGCACAGGTTTCCGTGAGCAAATTATTGATTAACGTTGAAAATGTCGGATAACATGATACCACATTTGATCAAACTGTCCATTTTTATGAGGCCTGTAGTATCATTAATGCCACAAAATAGTTCTCTCTCCCAGAAGATTAGGATGAATCTAATTACAACGAAGGGGGTTCATTTCTATAAATTAGTTTGCAGATGTTTCTATAGGTTTTTGAGCACATTTGTCACTGGTTACTTCAACAGAGATATCCGCATTCGCCTGAAACTGGATGGTGTTCATTTGCCAGCTACATTCTGAAGCCATGGGGTCAAGGTCATCAGTAGGTATTTAGCAGAAAGACCCAAAAGCAAACATGGGTTTTGCTTAGGCAATTAAATATACAGGATGTCATGCGCACACACCATACCACCGGTTAAATTGTATTCGACAACTTTGGACGGTGAATTCTTGTTTTCAGGCACCAGGTACCGTTGATAACCTTTATTATGGTCTTCACCCGTTCGGTGATCTTAAGTCCTATCTGGCAGGTGCATGTAAATGAGCTATAAATCTCTGTGATGGCCGACATGGAGCACTGGTCTAGTCCAGAGTGGGACTATTCAGCAGTGCGTACAAATTTGTATGTGTCAGCCAGTATTCGAAACGCGAACCTGCGAGTTGTGAGTCGGCACCCTTAACCCAGGAAGAAACAGCGGTCGAGTGCTCTGTCGGTCATTGCAAAGATTAATGTTTACATAGAAATGGATTGAAAATCACACGTTTTGTGTACGGATTAACAAACGGAAGAAGAAAAAGAACCGGTAGGTTTTCTTCTATCAACAAAGTAAACTATATATTTCTTTTTTCTTTAAGACCTATTACAACAGGTAACCGACGCAGTTATAAATGGAAGTAAGTGGAAATGCAAACGTTTCCCACGATGAGCAGATAGTTCCGATTTTCACTGACTGTTTACGATTAAATTAAATGGTACCCGTTGAAAGATAGAAAACGTAGGCATACGTTACCTTACTCATTTAGATTCCGTTTACCGAAACCATCATCGCTAGACTGTGTACATACGATCAATGGACATATGGAGGACTGATAAGCCACCAGTGTACGGAAAAGCATATTAGAGGGAATTTTACAAAAAAGCACCAGAAGTAATTGGAAGGACAAGAAGAAAGTTCATAACAATATGAACTAAATTGTGTATACCCGGAGAGGTAAGCAAATAGAATGGTGACAAAGTATTGAAAATCGGTTCTCGTTGATCGGATGAAATGAGGTCATTTTCTTCTGTTAACTGAGCTTGGCAGTTTGGCATTAGACTGACTGGTGATAAAGCGCTCGCAAATAAACTGTTAAACTCGTCAAAGAGACGACTATGAAGTAGAATATTGGATACACCAAAGTATACAAAACCTTTACAGTATAGTTGAAAACGCTAGCTTATTTAGAATGCATTTGCGTGATTTAAACACGTTTGCTTTCCAAGACTCGAATAGAGTTGTAATTCACGGAGCGTTTACCGTACAGAACGGAATCAATTTGATAGTGGTCAACGAAGCCTAAATAGGAAATACATGCAATGGTGGTTTTTGGCTTCACAGGCTACAACGATCCACGTAGAGTGACGCACAAAAAAACCCCGGGAGACGGTCTTACGACAAATGGTTTTTTTTCTACAAAAGCGGTACTGAAATACAGTGTACAATGGTGTAAAACTGTGGCAGTATCCGGTTTAACACACACTGATATGTGATATGTGAACCCATTAATTTGACATGCAAGAACTGCGAGCGAGCAGTGGCGTAGTGCGATGAAAATGGAACGAACGAACAATGTCACACAAGATGGGATCACATGAATCTGCAGTGATCAATGGTGGAAAGTAAACTGGTGGGAACCAATCAAAACACAGTGGGTATGAGTTTCAATCACCAGGGCCCGCCGTCACTTAACGGTAGACCTGTGGGTGTGCGTGTGTGTGTACACAGGTGTCAGGTCATGGGCCAGCATCGATGAGACAGGTGAGAACAACATAGAGAACAACGGAGCGGGGTATACTAATAGTGCGTACGTATATGTAAACAGCTTGGAGAACAGACATGGTCACGGATCAATGCAAGGATGAAATCAGCAACGCATGGGGTAAGTTGAGAGATACATAATAGGACAATGATGCGAGGTGCGAGCACGTCAGGTGTCAATTGGAGGCAGAATTCAACAAGGGTGTGCGCATTCAAAAATACGGGTTCAATGAGATTGGGTGATGCTCAGTGCAACCGGTGGGGGGAATGTCTTATATTGGCAGGTCTCAAGTAGTTGGCAGAAATGCCTACAGTAACAATACAACGTGCAGGTTGTGTAAACTCTTCTACATTTCATTTTTGCAGGTTGGAGAGATTGGAATCAGTACCAAAGGCCTTATTGTATTTAGGATGCATCGAAGCTGTCAAGTGCTCGTTTGTGCTCATGCGTCTGGAGTTTCGGGAATGGGGTTAACGGAGGGGATCTGAATAAATGTGATGATGGCTGTAGTGCGTCCGTTCAAGTCTCCTCTATAGGGGTTGAGACATTTTGCCTACCGCAAATGTGTTTGGGGAATGTCATATCTCAAGTCTTGATCTCTTGTTGCAAGTGAGAACACTGAGTTGCGGATTGTGGAGCAGATGGAGTTCATGTTTGACCAGAGCAATTGTATATTTTATAGCCTCTCTTCTTGTCAGATATGCTCATTATTATAGGAGAGGGAGATAGTCAATGAGCCGAAAATCCAAAAGAGTCGCTAGATGAAGGCATGCCAGTTTCTCACCATCTCAGTGACGTTTGTTATCACGTAAGAAGAGGTATGCATTGATGACATTGAATTCGGGTAAAAATACGCACTGATGCGCAGGCTGGGTTGAGGAATTTGCCACCATCCCTGTTACGCGAGTTAATGGTTTGATGGTTTGAAATGATCAAAACCATTAAACTAGGCAAAATCCATACCAGTGTTAACATGTTTAGAGTTCTGTCAGAAAACAATAGCACCGGTACTTCTATTTACAAATAGGGGATACAGGTTATTGGTCCCGTAAACCTGTCTAAAGACGAACGGAGGCTGATAGCTATTACAAGTATCCTCAGGGCAATTTGCCAACTCTCGTGGTACTTGTTATGCCGACTGTGAGCTTTTTGAGTTTATTTCAAAGATGTATATTCTGCAAAATACACGTGGGGGGTTTAGCATTCGGAGAAAAAATGACTTCCGATATGGCACACTTAATCCCCGTATGTTTCTGTGGGCTGGAGTGTCAGTAGAATGAAACTAATGCATTCATAATTTTTTTCAGTAGTCTGATGTGTGTTTACTGATAGACATCAACCGGGGATTGCTTTCTCGTATTGAAATTCCGTATGGAAACACAAACAGCAGAATTACACAAAGATATCGATTTCAGCAACCAGCAAATTGAAAGACAGCATTATCTGACAGGATGCTGATGAGGATGCTGGTAGGATGCTAAGTTCATAATCGATTAACTAGTGGTTGTCATCAACCCAACGCTCATCGACAAGCTTGCATAGATATAATTAATCAAAATTCCGCAGATCTGAATAACTAATGGTTAGTTTCTACCATATCTGGCCTATTTTCTGTACCGGGCTCGGTTCACAAGTATTCCCACGACATTAAGACGGCTAATAATGCACCAACAGGTATGTTGCATAGGTTCCAATTACGAACAGCCTCCTCGGACGATCCGTTGTCTTTCGGATTACTCTGCCGAACCGGATAGAAGAAATGAACAACGTTTTTTGCGAACTGTTTTGTTTTCGTAGTGGGATAACAGCAGATGTTTGCCGAAGATAAACATGCACATAATAAACTCAGAGGATTTGATGCATAGGGGTTGTCAACTTTTGTGAATATGCCAGAGAAGCTGTTATTGCCATAAGTGGATTACCAGCATTACCGTAACTTTAGAATTGCTAAATCAATATTGTGATTCTATGTATCAATCAGAAGTGGCATTCAGGTAGGACCCAGCTTTTGGTAAGTTTGTTTGTTGAATTATAATTTTATTACAGATCGTTTCAATGAATTGTTCAAGACAAAAGGGAAACGCATAGGTACCAGAACAAGTTCCGAACTGTTTTACAATCGACTAACCCAGACTTGGTGCATACCTTGTATAATCTATATGTAAAGTACTCCTAAAATGCAATGAATAACACGTATCTAGGCTCACCCATTATGCTGCCTAACTGGAGATAATCAAACGCTTTAATAGAAGCAGGGTGTTGCTGTGATGTTAGTGTGAACTCGGTGAGTCTGGTGGAACCGTTTTGGGAAATGTTTTATCTAGACGGACCTCAAGAAATCGGCATTTATTACGCCATATATGCATGCAAGGTAACAGCGTACGGTTGAGACTTTGTGAGCTCTTCAGCGCTTTCGGTAGGAATCGATTGCAGATCATGGGGTTTTGGGGAACCCTTAAACAGGTAAAATTTCCATCGGTTGAAAAGAATTTTTTTTGTATCTCGTAAATGCAGAGCTCGAATATTAGTATGAGGGGAATGACTAGAGTACAAAGGTCAGTTTGTTGAGGGACCGAAACCCTGTGCACTTGACCGGGTATGAAACACCACCAGTAAACTGATAACGGTCACCTACTAACAAACGTATGTGAAATGGGGAACAAAGAAACCCAACTCTCTCAATATCCAGTCCACGGCCCCTCTCTCTGCAAAACTCTCGCTTATAACTTGTTACCTAGGCCATAAATTTCATTTATAACATACGTTGTAAAGGCAGAAAACATTTGTTCTTCCGCATTTGCTTTCTTCATAATATTGTAGAACACTTTATCGGTGTTGAATTAAAATGGCTGGTTTCCACCTTTTTATCCGTGTGGACTAATGCCATTTTTTATCCTATTACCTCTGTTGAAGTGGTTCTTGGGATTATCAGCTAGGTAAGGATAAACACCGTAATGCCGGACAGTATCATAGTATTGACCATATTTAACTAGCTCTCTAGGAACAAAGTTATCCTACACGTGTCCATGCGAACAGGTTAGTAACAATTTCTAGATTGCATTGTCAAGAGTGGATTGTGCCCAAAACTATGGGAAGAATAATCATCTTTTTATCTACTCCTGAGCAAGTTACCAATCATTTCACAGTGTGACTTATTGATCAGTCATCCACTTCCATGTGAGTCTAGCAGATCGCATTGAAACCGCGCACGGTTGCAGTACAACTGAAACGGGGAGCAAGCAGCGTCGGTGATCCCCGTATGATATTTGAGACGAAAAACACGACTCTGCACTATGAAACATGAACAAACTAATTTTCGGGTCAAGAAAACACAATGCAACCACCAGGGGTTTTCAACAGCACTTCAAAATGACTTTTATTTCCCAACTTCGCACAGTAACTTTATGTATTTCCACAGAGACCAGCATGAAAGATTCCGTGCACAGGTATTGACTAAACTCGTGCAACATCCTGACTTTCATCACATCTGTTCCTCCCGACGCTTATTTTTTCGAGCCACATTCACTGGATTAAATGTGATTTTGCCCCACATCAGACGCAACATAGTCGTAATAATATCCACTCATGTCTTTTCTTAGATTGGTCGAGTATCATTAAAATGTATGGCTTATCGATTTTGACGACCACTGCTGGTGCATCAGATTAAAAACAACAAAGGTGCACTGAAAAGCAACATTGAATTTAGTCCTAAAGGTGATTTATAGGCTTGAGTCAAGTATTGTAATTTTATTTTCTCAAAGTTCTTCTCGCCTTTCTTATTTTTTGAGCATTGAAGCCATTCCGTTTGACATGAGGTCCGCCAGGTTGATTGCCAAGTACCTTTGCGCAGTTTTCCCTAATATATATGACGCACCACGGTCTCTGAAAACCACTGTTGAGATTGCTAACTGGTCTGTTTCTAGCACTAGAAAACTCTTTCGATTCTAATCGAATACCAACTGCTTTGCCGTAATCGAAAGAATTCGCTATTTGACTTGACATATTGAAACACGATAAAAGATTTAGAATACGTGTATTGACCAGAATAAACAGGTTTGGGAAACAGAAATCCTCTTTTGGAAAGAATGAAGTTTAATATTTTTGTATTGATTTATTGATTTATTGATTCTGAGCTGTAACTTATAAACTGTTGGAAGTTTGAACTCGACACTTCAGGTCAAGCAAATTCAAACCGTGATGCGAGAGAATTAATACATTGCGGTAGGGAATAACTTCCAGAATAAATACACTTCAGTCATTGTCATTAATATATAACTACGATATTTGAAACTGTAATGTATTCCCAAAATGCAAGTCCTGTTGCTCGAGTTTGATCAGCATCAGCATAGATACTTACCAGATTGAATGAGACTAACCAGAGGTTATCGGCATTTCGCCTAGAATCATTTTTGTGAGGTACTACTCACATTTGTGAGTACGCAGATGGATACGGTTGGCGGTTTCTTTCAACGTTAAACAAATAACCAGCGAATTTCTATGTTCAAAATGATAATTACAGATCGTAAAATTCATTATCCTGGGTTCCACCGGGAATTTCGGCGACACGTCCAAAATGAGGTACCTTGCGATATTAACGCCAACTTATCCATACCCTATTCTAGCCAGCACCAGTCTTGTGCAATTATAATAATATCATTCGAATTGATCGCCAGAACCACATTCCGCGGAGCATGCCAATCTCACATTTCAGCATTTTATGAGCATATTCCGGGACGCATACTTTAATAGCCTATAAACGTGTTACACAATTTATGATTTACAGAACTTCTGGTGCAATGGATATTTTTGATGGCTTCCGAAGGTTAGTTATATAAAAATTCGATTTTCAGGATGAGCTTTTCAAAACCTTGCTGACATTTTCCCTAATCAAGGGTATACAATGTCACGCTGTCTAACAGACATTTTATCCTTCAGTCGATCCTTTTGTCTTTATGCATGTTGGCTGGATGACAAGATATTGCTGCGGTTTTCATCACGGTGTATATGTGCGCGCGTGTAGCCCCCGGACAGCTTTTGTTGTGCCATCGCAAGTTTAATGTTTCAGCTTGTGACTTCCTCCTAATCCAACAGGTTCTTGTTCATACAGTTACTTTCATGTTTTTGGTATGGAAAAGCATGTTTATATTACAGACTGATTTTTTTATCCCCAGAAATGCCTGATGAACTGGCACGTTTCTTGACCCGGCGTGAGTTTGATCCATACAAATACGCTTCGGAAATCACAGTGAAAATATTGTTTCTGTGTGCAAGATTAACCCCGGTCAATCTTTCCTCAATCCTCTTAGTTTCAGATGGAACAAACCATGAATAAATATGAAAATGTTTTTACGTCCGTCTATTTGCTTGAGAGATTGGGTCAGGTTACTCTGTTGTTGGTGCTTAACGAGCTTTCGTTTGAACGGACAAATTGATAGAACCCTACAGCAGTTCGACGGTAGTTTTGGTGGTGCCCTTGGCTGGTTTCTACAATGTGTCAGTGTCGCAATTTAATGTTGGGTCCACTCTCAACGTTGTTGATAATGTCACCGCAGCTTATTTAATGCGTCCAATGGTCCATGTCTCCTGAATGTTTTCATAGTTCTTTACACACACTTCTTATTTGGGTGATAAGAACGCTGGTTAGCACTGTAGTGTTGATTGCATTTGTTGATTGGTTGGTTGTTTGATCTCGTTGTCCTCCATAGGACAGCGTTGGTGGATCACGTGAAAAGTAGTGCTGAGTTTCCTCTGAATGAGGGGCTCTGTCGGTGACACACCATATGGGGCGTTTGGAGTTGAATTTACGCAATGGTATAACAAGAATGTTCGGAGAACCTTGTTGGTGGTTCCCTTCGGATTCGTAACACGTTAAACGCGTTCACGGTCGTTGCACTGCGGAGGATTTATTCATGATTGCACTTGATGAACTCTGAACTGTTGTTAAGTTGAACGAACTGCCTACCAATGTTTGGGACAATTAAACGTAGTGAAAAATCTTCGTAGAGTGTTAGCAGCTGTTTCTGATTTCATACTTCCCATGGAAGACATTTCCGGTCGTTGACTTGAAGTATCTATCACAACAGAGATGCTTTGATGCCTTGAGTTAAAATTGTGCAATTTTATTCGCTGTGTCAACATTGCGATATCGCTCGATAGGAAATTCAAAACCTTTCAAACGAGCCCTGATTGAACTTTCTAAGCTCAATTTCAAGCATTCCACGGATATATTTGTGCTGTTCAGTGTAATCATTGCTGCCACCCGCAGTCGCACTTGTGTTTGTTTCACTGCAGCCGGCAAAGCCGATCGACATTCCCAACGTGACCCTTATCATTTTTCTGTGTACTTGTGACCTCCACTGATCCGGACGATCGGGTGACTGAGACAACTTCTCTCGCTTCACGTGACCTTTTCATACTTCGTCGGTCTCGCCGTTCGATACAGTGCAAAAATGGGACTTCGCATAGTGTCAACAGGTGCCGCACCAGGTGTTTGGACGGCATCGGAAGTATGCAGCCTACGGAGTTGCAAGAATGACGTTAAAACGGGTATATTTTGTACACATTGCCTAAAATAGTTTCACCTTCATGTGCCAAACTCTTGATAAAACAGGCAAAACAGTTAGCCACTTAGCCAGAACGGATATGGTTCTGTACAGAATGTGCGGAAATCCCGATTGTAAAACGCATCACTTGTATCACATACAACTGTGAGAAGCTATTGTCAGCTGCCGAAGAAAAAGTGAATTCAAAAATCGCCACACATCAGGCAAAAATAGCGGAATTAAGTTCACAGATCACACCAGTTAGCCCGATCCGGAAACCTAGCAAACGATCAAAATACTCAACACAAGTGGTCACCCCACAGCAGCGGACGCACTCGGCACAACTGAGCGCGATGACAAAAACAACAGTAGAAGCACTTGCTACCTCGGAGCCCACGCACACCCAGTGGCCTCCCCTATCTGCTTCTTCAAAGAAAACAGCTCTGTCGGCTAAAAAGAAAGACGTGACCAACACTTCTTTGANCTTCTTTGACTGTGATTTGCACAAACGTTTCCGAGCCAACGGTATTGCCACTGAGAGAGAGGTAAGACGAAGAGCTAAGGTGCTGGTGTGCTCTGTGTACGCAAATGGGGATCATCGCCCAACCTATGGGTCTCGCACGTCTTTGACGACAGCCCAATTCACCTCACGCCGGAGAACCCAGGTTACTTCGGGTGACATTATATAGCGAATCAGACGTAGAAAACGTTCTTCTGTCCAGCTTTCTCCTTCGAGGAAGTTCAAGAAAAATAAGGATTCAACTCAACAGACCATGGAGCGAGCGAGCGCACCAATGGAATAACCTGGACAGCGTACGGGAAGCAGACAATGCCCGGAGGATTCTTAAACACGGAATCCCACAATTAAATGATTCAGACACATCAAAATGCCAGCAAAACGATTTTAAAGAGTGGCGGTTCATTCAACATCTTATAGGATGTCGCCGGATCACGACTACTGCAGTTAGCCATATCTCCTTTTCTCCTAACTACCGCGGAGAAGGCCCGATAATTCTGAAAATAACTCTCGGCACACCAGAAATGGCTACGACTGTCTTACAATCGTGGTACGACAACAAGATCAAAGGACCACCAGAACTGCGGTTGAGAGAGAATATCATCTCCATACAAGCTGGGTTCCCACAGACTTCATGTTCCTTCCCGCAACTGCAGATAAGACCCAAAATCCCTTCTCCCAGAAAACTTCCTTTAGCTGACCACGATACGGTCGGCTAAACTAACCCTCTGCTTCAACACGAGTTTCTGCTCCGCCACCAACTGTAGTACCAGGGCTCCCTGCCCCAAAAATCACAGTTAGCCGGCAATGAATCTACTTCTCACCCAAATAAACTTCTACACCAAAAACGTTTGACCTGTTGCTACACTAATGCCCAAGGTTTCCGCAGTAACTTATCCGAAATGGTGTTGATTTTCCAATCCAGTCAGTGGGATATCACTGCTATTGGTTGACGGATGACACTCTCGACTCTGAATCCTACTTCACCTGTTCGCCGAGCTTGGCAATTTGCTTGCAAACGTTTCATCACCAGCCGAGGTGATATCATCAGTGCTTCTGAAGTGGCAGTCTTCTGCTTTTGTCCGTTCGTCTATATATGTGTTCTTCTCCACCGACCATTGTTATCCCTTGTTCTCATTGTGTTCGACTGGGTTCGCCGTTAAACTGGTGAATGGGGGCGAGGTTGGTAGGGGAGGTGGTTGTCCATCCGGCTTGATTGCGGCTTCGGTCCGTTCTCAGTTCTCGCCGTGACCTCTTTTGTTGCTTCATTTGATCCTTGAGTTGCATTGGCGTGCACACGTGATCCACTTCAATGTGCCTGTTGATTGAGTTGATTGAAGAGTGCCAGGACTCGAGAAATTCTCTGACGTGTTTTGACCGGGCTTGGTCGATAATTTTCACTGAAGCGAAGTCAAACTGATACATTATTTTTTGCAGACGACGTCCAAATCTGGAAGACAATGACAGACAGTGGGGGTTCGCTGGAACTCCAAGAAATACCGAATGCAGCTCACAAATGGTCTTTTGAGAACGACATCCAATTTAACGTCTCCAAACGCAAGATGATTCCGCTTCGCCGCTATGGTCGGTTTCTTTATTTCCTCGGAAATGAATTACTCCC
>UZAN01041735.1:0-47963 GCA_900618425.1 Echinostoma caproni
TCCATTGTAGACGGGAAACGAACGCTGTTCCAAATCAGCTCTCAGCGAATTCTCTCCACATGGATTATCTACCACTGGCGAGATTGGCAAATTCAATCAGATCACAGGATGAGTGTATGAGAATTTTTTTGGGAAACATTCGGTTTTGATTGTAATTTCAGGCGGGAATTTCTCCGTTGTGATTTTGTTTTATTTGTTTTTGTGTTATGTTTTTGTGTTCCGCTGTCGGTCATTTTTTGGAGGTTTCACATTTTTGGTTTGTTACCTTTTTGTCATGTTTTGCGATTGACGTTTTAATTATTTTCTTTTAAGTGTTCTGCCCATGACATGTTTTTTCTGGTTGATTTATTTCCGTCGAATGGATTTTTATTATGTGACCTCTCTTATATTTACATGTTTCTTTGCGGTGTTCTGTTAAACGTCGTTTTTGTTATTCCCATGACAAGTTTTCTATACTATTACGACGTTTTTCGATTTACCATTTGTTGTTTTGCGGAACTATTCTGTACATATCTCTCTTGTATTCTGCTCTTCGGGCGTGAATTTTTCAAATGACACAAATAACTGAGACACTTGCTCAACGCCCTAAGGTGTCTTTTGGAAACATATTGATACTTAGGTGCACATAAGCTTTTGATCATTATGCCCTTTTGCCACCGGTTAAACCACGCTTTTAAGGTCATCCTATATATCACGGCAACCAGGTCACTCTCTCCAAGTTGTGTGAGATAGTTTTACACATTCTTTTTCATCTTTTTTTACTGATGGACTGGGTCGTGAATACATTCACACTTGACGCCGTTACTCATATTGTTCATTCTGTTGCTTCCGTCTTAGACAATGGCGCTTGTACCACTCGTTTAACTTTTCTTAGTTATACAAACACTTTTGGTTCTCTCAAACGAAGAGTGCTTTTTGTACCTCTTTCTGAGTATGTTCTATTTGCTGAAGTCTTGAATGCACGAATGTACTACTTCTCCCGTAGGACTCAGTTTACTTCACCTAATGGTGTACAGTCATTTTCTATTACCATTGGAGCCGCTGTTTTTCAGGATGCCATTTTGTCCTCTTTCTTGTTTTTTATGTGTATACAAAATCTCCCCATTTCCACCAACTTTATTCCTTGCAAGTATGCTGATGATATTGTGATTGGTTGTCCAGCCCCGATTTCAGACAATTTTTGACCTCTCCAGGACAGTCGTAATGAAATTCACAATTGGTCTGTGATCCGATTCCTTGTACGTAACATCAGTAAGTGCATTGAATTTCCATTTAGCCTTAAAACCAGTCCCCGTTATCTTTCATTAGGTAATAAGCTTCCTGATCTTAGAGTTACCAATCAAAGTATTCCAAAATCTGTATCTGTTAAATACCTTGGTGTCACCCATACCCATAACCTGTCCTGGTTTGCTCATATCATCGCTTGTGATACATTCCTTGACAGGATAACACGTGATCAAGGGCACTGCCTGCACCAAGAGATCGCGAAAGCCCTGTTAAATCCCAGAACACGCTCCAAATATCAACTCCTTCCTGCGCGGACTTCCACATATCAAAACAGTGTAATTCCACATTCAGCTCAGTTACTAGTATATCGTCGGAATATTCTCACCCATCTCAGGAAAAAACTCTTGCAGTAATTTTTCTCTCATTTAACTTTAGAATTTCCGTATTGTCCTTTTTGTTTGCAATTGGTTTTATCTATCCACTTTAAAGATCGTAAACTGCTGAAAATTCACGCTTTAGGTGCATAAAGCTTTTCTTGACTTGACTTGAACTATGTAGCTAGTTTTACTCCCAGAGAAAATTGCTCTCGCAATCCAGCTTGTGCGTTCAATGGCGCATAGGCAAGCCTGCACCGAATGGCTTTTTAAACGCAACCACAGCGGAAGATCATGTTGACCAGGACTTTTGTTGACACCCTATCGTATCAACATGCGAACATGTCTACAGAACCAAAAAGACAATATGCCTCATGAAGAATGTACGCCAAGTCATTGCCCCAAACACGCACATTGAGTCAGGAATCATGAACTCGTGGTCCCACAGGGGAACTCACCGGGATTCGTGATAGAGTAACAATAGCAATGCGGTGTTCACTCCCAAGCGTGACGTTCAATTTGCCGGTGCTGGTTAATCCGTATGTTACGAGTGCTTGTTGTGTAGGTGTGACACGATCCGAATTATTACCTTAGACTTTCCGTTCTGAAATGCTCGTAGTAATGTGAAAATGGATAATAAATGCTTTCAAGGATAACGGCCACGCCTAAAATCGAAATGGTCACCATGATGTTTTCTACTTTATCCTTTAATCGATATGGACATGTTTTCAAATGTTGACATTAAACTATGTGTTCATCTACGGTTGCATACATCCATTTGTTGAACAGTACAGGTATTGATCAAGCTAGTACAACCATACCCTCAATTTAGAAAAAAGGTGGTTAAATTAGAATGGTAGCTGAAGTCAGCTGATTCAAGGTCGTTACGGAACACCGAAGGTTTTCTATGACTGCCACTCTGAAAAAGCAGTTGCATAAAGATAAGCTTTTCCAAGATGAAGCTCAACGTCAAATCGCAGGCGATATTTTTCATATAATTTTTAAGACCACGTTTGTCACGGAATTTGCATGCTGTCTGAAAACTCCTTTGTTCTGGACAACCAATCAAAGCAAGAATAGTCGAAATCAGGTTACTGACCCGAACGGCCGACCAATGAAGAGGGTTAACAGTATTCAGTCAACCACTCGTTTGATATATGCAATTCTCCGTCCTAAGTCTTTCCTATGAATATCCATGATTTTTGTTTAATACATGAATCCCTTTATGCTGCCATCCATGTTCTAGTTCACGACCTGTGGAGTTGTTATCTGAACGAGAAAACGTTACCAGAATTATACATTGTTTTCTCACGTTTGTACATTTTTCTAAATGGGCAAATTACCTTGTTAAAATCATTCAGTTGAAATCATTCAGCAACTGGAGTCAGAATGTAATCGGAAACTTTTCGTGTCAAAGATTAAGAAAGTTGTTCTTTATTGGCCAGAATGAGGCATGTGTTGGATGAAAGCACTAAATGCGACCTGATTGACACGTTGCTGAACATTACACCAAATTTAGTTCAGTTCAGTTCGAAAAAACATTAGCCATGCACTTTTGTGCGCCGGTTTTGGTTGCTGTCTTCTGGCTGTCCATTTGGATGAACATTTGGAAGAAGAAAGGAAGGTTGAAAGTAGAATGGAAGAGAAATGAGGAAGATTCATTGGATTATTGTTACAAAGAATTTGAAAAGATGCACGAATGCCACTGTTTACGAGACTCAGCCATATGACTCAGTCTCTCTAACCTTCAATTACGATCATCCCGAGGTCCCCATCCAGGGAACCTAACAGGACCTATGTATTACCCAAACTCATATTTAGGGGTTTCATACTCTCACGTCAGGTCTTAGCTTGACCAACCTTGGCTTTATTCCACCCACTATCTACGTTGGCGAACATCGTTTGCCGTGGCAACCTATTTGGTGACATGCTTAACACGTCCCAGTCAACGTAATCCAAGGAGGTCGATCACTTCCTCCAGTGGGCGACAACGGTTCCCTAAAACTGCGTCTAACCTCAGCATTGCTCGTCTGACTACCCTACCCGATTCGTCCAATGCTGCTGGTGTTTAAACACCGACAATCTATTTTTATCCTGATTTCTTAATGGCCAAGTTTCGGCTCCGTATGGCACAACTGACCGAACTGCTGCAGCGTACATACAACCCTTCACAGTCAACCGGATTTCGCGACGGCACCATAGATGTCTCAAGTTGGCAAATGCTAATCAAGCCTTCTGTATGCGCGCTGACACTTCATCTGTGATGCATCCACCGGATGAGATGTCCAGATAACAGAATTTATCTACCCACTCTATTACTTCCCTAGTTAGAGTGAGGTCTGGTGCTGGACAAACCCAGTCTTGTAGCAACGTTTTACACTTTGAAGGTGCAAAACGCATACCAAACATGGCTACACTGGCACCCAAGCTATCCGGAAAAGCTTGCAACAGGACGAAACAGCTGTCCAGTGCTCTTTGTTGGTATCACAAACATTTCCATTGCGTTGAATGCATTATCTCGTGGGGAATTAACGATCTTCCAAGGAGTGAAACCCACACCTAAGACCATCAAGAGTGCCTGGTGCCTCTGAAAAATCGAATGGGCTAATCCAAGATTGATACTCTAAACTGATTGAACCATTCGCACAAGGTGATGACCATCGGCCGTGTAGCTCAGGGTTTGAAGTCCCGACCCGACTGATCGCGGTTGGAGTCCTGGCAGGGACACAAAAGTACGCACTGCTGACGAGTCCCAAACAGGACGAAACAGTTGTCCAGTGCTCTTTGTTGGTTATCACAAAAATTTCCATTATATAAATCTATTTGGACACAGTTCTCGGTGAGGGTTGATACTATATTCATTTCTGTTAATGAGCCTCAAAACGCATTGAATGCAAGAGATTTGTTGAAGATCATAGTCTCCGACGAGTTGGATCAATCGCTGTAGGTTGCAATCGCATGTGGTAATTTATCTTTGGAGGTCACCGGGAGCATGTGTGGCTTATGTTGTAAAGTTGCAAGCGGAGGGAATTCAATTCGAGTTAGATATGACTCAGAAATCCAGCTTACATATTTGCGTCAAACTGCCAGAAATTCACAGAGAGCTAGGTTAATTTCAAATCGGACGGCATTAAACGAAATGAAAGACGATTCGTCAAACATTCTAGTTAATCACAGAACACGTGCAATCCATCAGATCGATAAGGTTAACATTTTTGCACCTAGTAGTTAAAAAACTAAATGTGGCAATTCTAACATCAAAAGTAACGAAACAAACGATACATTTAAATTCCTCTAAAATAAAACTTATTTACATACTGACACCGCTAAAGGTCAACCTGCACAATATTGTTTGATTTCAACTATGCATCATCCCAGACTCTCACTGGCTTTGATCTAGCGACTTTGGCGTTTCTCCTATTAGAAGTAACTATAACTTTTTGAGCCAGAATTATTACAAACCACCACGAATTCCGCCCTCCATCTACTTATCTCAATCAGTGAACATTGCCCATTACTCCTAAGGTATATTCCCCTTCTACCTTCCATTCGTTTAGATAAAATACAGTTGTAATCGGAACTTAAGTAGCGGGTCCTCGTGAAACGCTTGAGGGTTAGCATAGGCGACAACATTTGTACCGAAGTAAATATTTTTTCCAAATAACAATAAACAATCTTTAACGGATAGAATTGCCTCATACCAAATAACCGAGATGGCAAGCATTTATGGAAATAATTTGGGATAATTTTTGAGTATTTTTATACTTGATAAAATTTGTGATTTTCATGTTTTTTCATATTTTACCTTGGCAACCAAGGTACAATAATGCAGCCTAGAAGATATGTAGATAGAAGTAAACAAGCGATAACTTATTGTACATACCTAAAGCATTATTAAAAATGATAAATATAATAAAAGTGAATTTAGTCGGAAAGAAAATATTGTAGTGCATCACAGTAAGCCATTACCGTAAACCAATGAAAATCCTGGATAATAACACTTCATGTGAATGCCTTCGTTTCTAAAATGATCTCTGCTCTGTGTAATTTCGTGGTTTTTTTTCGAGTTTTCATTACTCTTTTTGTCGATAAAATTGCTTCGGGTTTTAATGTGTTACCCTTTGGTAACCCTATTTATTTCCAACGTTCGTATTGCTTCTCCCATATTAAAATCGTAAAGAGACAAAAGAAGCACTTCCACAAAACCCGGAACCCATTATTGGTCAGATACTCATTCGTATTGATTAAAAAGAAAATTAAAAGTACAAACTTGTCCAATGGATACGAACTTCTAAGCAATCACAACAGATATCTGTGGAAAGGTATTCTGATTCTATGTGGAACTAAATCCAAACCAACTAAATGTGCAGTGCATGTTGATAATATAAACTGCATAATAATACACCCAAGTAATGATCCTCCCGCTACGTGGATTCCGGAAGATGCTCCTAATGTGACCCCACTTTCGAAAAAAGAAGCGTTGAAACTACCTCATACAGCAAAATTGATCATTGACATCGGTCCTGACAAACCATCATTCTAAAGGGAAATTGCCTGCTTTAACCGAAGCGTTTACTTCTCGGCTCAACATATCCTGTTGCACTTATTTCCATTCTTGATGGCTGGTGTCCCGCAACACTCATTCCCATTCCTAAACCGTGTAAATCCAGCACTCTAAAGGAACTTTCCATCCTATTGCTCCGTCATGTGGTCTGAAATTGAGGAAGCGTGGCATTCTCAAACTTTTGACGACTTCTTTCAGTGCTCCCTCCAAAGATCCTACTCAGTTTGCGTACACACAACAAACAGGCCTACTTTGGACGCAGTCACCTCCCTTGTTCAATGTCTAAGTCAAAGTTTTATTATGGGCATTATTTACAAGCAAATGCTTTCCTTGTCCCATAGGGTGTTTATACGAGGTGAATTGTAACAATGATGAACAAAATTCCATATGATGTATTCGGTTGTGTTATGTGTGCTCAGGGATGTTGGAAAGCAATGTGTGTCAATGATTCGTCAAGTTTTACCTTGAAAGAATCGATCGCCTTGGCACAAACGATGTGAGATGGTAAGGAATTCCAGGCAGTGCATACTCTGACGGCGAAGGAATGTCGTCGACAGTCCAGTCGAGATTTTTAGATTAGTTACTTGAATAGGTGTCCCCTTAGATGAACTTTTAATGACAACGTCAAAAGTCGGCGACAAAGGTGGTAATATTTGTGTGTGTAATATTTGGTACACTAAAATTAAATCTCCTCGAATCCTGAGCAGAGTATCGACCCAAAGAGTAAAGTCTTCCCATGTATGAATCATAATAGAATCCTTTGATCATCTTCGTGGTGAGCCTTTGTGGACGCTCCAAAATCTTATGATTACGTTGTAACCATGGATTCCAAGTTTGGATGGCATACTCAATGTGCCACCGGATGTATGCTGACAGCAGACGTGAGAACAACGATTGTTCAAAATGACCGAAAACGCGTTTAAGTAGACCGACATGTTTGAGTACCGTTGATAACGCACTGGCACAGTTAATAGAACCGCTCAGATCTTCATGCACTGTCACACCTAATTCCTTCTCTGTTGATGCACGAGGCAGTAATTCACTTACAAGGAAATAAGGAAACCGCCCATGGTGGCGCAGCGGAATCTCCTTGCATTTGGAGACGTTAAATTGTATGTCGTTCTCAATAGACCATTTATGAGCTGCATTCAGTATTTCTTCGAGTTCCAGCGACCCCCACTGTCTGTCACTGTCTTCCAGATTTTGACGTCGTCTGCAAGCTATACTGTTTTTGGTCCCAGGATGTTCGATAGGTCGTTTATGAATGAGAGAAAAAGTCGCGGACCAAGCACAGAACCCTGAGGGACTCCTCGAGAAACGGTGATAGGGGCGGACAGTGAATTAGGGACTCGAACCGATGGGGTCCATTGCTGCAGAAACGCAGCAATCCAATCAAGCTCGAGGTCTCTGATGCCAAAATTGTACAGTTCACAGAGCAGTATTTTGTGGTTCATATGATCGAACACTTTGGAGAATTCCAGGTAAACCAGATCAACTGCATCGCCTTTGTCTACTGCTTTCGTCCATTCATCGCGGGCCAAGAGTGGATTGGCAGTACATGGTCTCTTTTGACGGAATCCATGCTAGGTCGGAGAGAGGAGTTCGTATTTCTCCAAGTGTTCCATCAAGAAATCCGCTACGATGGATTCCATGAATTTGGATAGAACGGGTAAGAGTGTCACCGGGCGGTAGTTGGCAGGATCACTACGACAGCCGCCTTTGTAAATTGGAGAAATTATGCCTTGTTTCCAGGACTGGGGCAGTACGGTTGCATCAAACATCCTTTGGAAAAGAAAAGCTAGCGGCTCAGATATGTGATGCGCTAACACAGCAAGCGGTTGGGAGTGTGGATTGTCTGCACCTAAAGCCGAATACTGACGTAGACCCAGAAGCTTTGATTTCATTATTACCAAATACAGTGACGTATCCGAGAAATCTGTAAAATGTATCTTATTCTTAGATTTTTCATTTATCTTTGACTCTGTTCGTTGTTCCCCTCCGTTCGTAAAATGGAATCATTTGGCTGTTCCAGGCATCTACCGGCATAGCCAGCTGACTACTTCAAGAACAGAACTGAATACACTCCATTAGGTACGAAAATAACACCACTGGTGAATGTTTTAGGAGTGCTCCAGGAAGCGGTCCTTTCTCCATTCCTGTTATTCACATTCATCAGTGATCTGTTAACGAGTTCACCAACTGAATTATGGAAACACACTGACGAAGTATTCCTTTACCAAACTAGTTGTGCGTCTGAGAACCTTCTGTAAACCTCCCCAGCAATCTGTACTTTACTCAAGAATTTTCCGTTCAAACTGGATTGAACCTCAATTCATTTAAGTGTTTCGAATACATTTTGTCCCTCTCTTGGTTCATTTATCCCGTGACCCCTCGGTAGTAAACACGGGAGTTACATAAATAGTCGAAATATTTATGAACTATTTACCATTGAAGTAAACTTGAAGTTGACATCCCATGTTTACAGTTGTGTAAATTTGGAAATCTAAGAGAGTTCTACAGTAACCAAAAACAGTTTTCCTTTTTTGCTTATCTGTGTGTTTTTCCCGTTCTTCATTATTGTTTTCCCGTTGTTTTTGCATATCTGCGTAAGAAAGAAGAATTTTGTTGTTGCGGTATGTTGATTATCAGTGGTGTTTTTATACCCGGCGATGACCTATCTAAAAGACTGTGTAACTACACCTGTTCACATGTGCAACATTTTCACCGAAGGATCATTTGACTTCAATCGTCCTTTACATGGCGATCTATCCAAATACCACTCTTATTCATCAACGCGTTCTGGATATCGTTTTTTAACCTGTCACATTAACCTCTACAGAAATCAAATCACCCCTTAACTCACTGGAATCCCTGCAAATCGATAGTGGTTTTCCTGTCAGCAATCTTAAAGGTTAGATGTCTTGTTTGTATTATTTCGTCCTTTTCGATGAGATGATGCGTAGGTTTTTTCTGAAATCCGGACATTCGCCTACGTGAAAATCTATACAATTACTAATAAAAACATCAGCAGCTTTTAAGTTTCAGGAAAAGAGTTTTCTTTTCCTACGTTTGGTATTTTTACCCTAAGCGAACTGAAACCACTTCAAACGATTGGTTTGAAGAGCAACGCTTCTCAGAGATTCCTTGTGATCTCTTCAGTCGAGATTTGAGTGTTTCAACTATTTATATTCATTGGAACCACGATGAGACAAATTCTGCAGTACACTCTGACCACTTAAGTCTGTCAATGTTTGGATGATCCCCTTTGGTGTTTTACGGGTCTTTGTAAAACGGAATGGATCAATCCAAACATTTATAACATAAGTAGATTGAGTCATTAGCACACCATGCTTACCGTCGGTGGTGTAACTCAAGAATCTGGATATGGATTCCCAAACAGAAGGTTTGCGGTTCACGTCCAGGCAGGGAGACAAACAGAGTACTCGCTGCCGACGCGTCCCCAAAACAGGACGGAACAATTATCCAATGCTCACAAAGACTTCCATCGCAATGAAAAGAATACTGCGACCAAACTTACCAGAATGAATTTTTTCGATTTCATATTTGAAGTTCGATCCTGGTCGATTGCTGTCCTTTTCCAACAATGCATTGTATTGCTGATGGAGAACCAGGTCAGCTTTGAGCAGATCTATAAGGTTTCCTTGGAGAATGGTCGTTACTATTGAAGTTTCTTTATCCATCTTTTCCAGTTTGATGACGAGAGAACTGTAGTTCTTCGGGTCAATTCCCAAATACCAATTCATCTATTTATAAAAAGAAAAATAATGACCGGGTGAACTACTTTGCAAGATGTTTAGTAAATAGATCAAATTACATAAGGAGCTTGAATGCTATTCTTTGTATAGCTTACGTAGTCACTGAGTTTGTTAGTAAAGGCCTCACGTTCAGGAGGGCTTTCGTATTTTGAATCGTACTCCATGAGTTTTCCGTCTTCGTAAACTTTTCCAATGAAACGGAAAGCTGCAAACAAAAAATCCGTATGTTTTACTTTCTAATGAAATGGCGCTTAAAATATATATTGCGGAACACACAAAAAAACAAATAGTATGTTTTGGGGTAATTGAAGAAGATGAAGGATTTTAATAGCAGTATTAGTAGTAATAACAATATACACGCGTTTGTTTGGCATATGAAATGTGTGCAACATCTTTTCAGGAGGAACGAGGGTAGATAACACCAATCAAAGGCTATCAGGGAATACGACAAGCAACCGTGAAACAAACGGTGGGTAAGTAGACTGATACCATTTGCTTCCTGATCATCACCACCGTAAGTAATTACTAGGTAGCAATAGTAATAATAGTAACTCATACTAAAGGCAGAAAGAATTTAAAACCTTTTAATAGCAGTGAAAATTTTCCGATTTGTTAATAACGGCTTTACTTCAGTCAACTGTATTTACGTCTTTGAAGAACTCGAGAAGAAAATTTCTTTATTATGTGAAAGTGGATAAAAAAACGTGATATAGATTTCCAAAATCCTAATCCTGGTTAAAACTTTTGATTGCAATTTTTTTCGTAAGGTCCGAGGAAACAATGATGCTAGGTCCAATGCCTAATCAATTGGCCAGTATTATTCCGTGACGGGTTTTATCGAATAGCAAGACCTACAACAGAAGTTCATGACATTCATTCATGTTAGCATGGATTCTTTAATAAATCACGTGCATATCTTTAAGACTCTTATTCAATTAATTTCAGTTTATTTGTCAGTATTATATGCTCCACGGACAAGTCGTTGCTTGTCCGCCAACCGTTACGGTGGGATGCAGATAATCCTAACCTGAGCCATGGACAGCCAAATCAGTCCGAGATGACCTGAATCATGACCGCATAATACAATAACTAAAACTGATCGACGCGGTATTTAAGGGGTAAATTTACAAACAGTATTTGTTCGAAAAAATAGGGCTCAGTATTGAATTTCCCCTGTTTGGCAAGTTTGGCAATTTGTTGGCGAACGTTTCATGACTAGCCGAGGTTACATCGTCAGTGGCTGGTGATAAAACGTTTGTGAACAAACTGCCAAGCTAGGCGAACAGGCAAAGTGGAATTGAGTTCACTCGATCTACGAGAACTCAATTATTTGTTAGGAGCTCACTATTTGATATAAGTCACCAAGATGTGTGCTGGTGGTCATATGTTTATTCTACAAACTACCCCTAATTCATTCTGGTAAATCTCACTATCTCGTATGTGCTACGCCGTTCAAGCAAACTGCCCGGTGTTGCTCGTATGCGGCAAAATTATTGTGTTCCTTTTACACACACATTAGGGAAAGCCATTTCCATATCACACACACACCGCCAGTTCTCAACCCGGTTATGCATATAAGTGCTTTATGCCTATCAACAGTCAAAATAAATTATTCCACAGGACTACTCACAAGTAACTGCGAGTTAAATGGGGATTGTTTTTCAATTGACCTTAAGTTTTCTTCCCACCCAATCGTAGCCTGTGAGCAGTTGTAGCATATAAATGGGTACATTTTGTAAAATATTCCTACTATTCAACCCAGTTCATAGAAGAATAAGTTTTTACTGCCTTATGGGATAGCTGTCCAATTCTGATAAAGCTCAGTGTTCAAACTGTTGTTTGGCAGACTGAAGTGTAGTGAAGAAATTGTGACAAGCTCAGTAACCTCGGTGGAATTTAAGTACACGCATGGACGCCGCCTACATTTCTGTGGACCGCACACTCCAGTAGCTAAGCTACGAGATCACACCGAGAGCACTGATCTTATCACATACGAATCATCCACACTTCAATCTGCCAAACAACTGTTTGAACAATTAACCTTGCTTATAAGTTCATTCGGTGGACTCCGGTGAATTTTAAGGAAAATCTGTCATGGATGCCATATGTTTCTGCAATTTGGATGAGGGTTTCCAATGTGTAAAGATCAATACTCTCGGTATGGTCTCGTAGCTCAACTGTTAGGATATGCAATGTTCTTAAGCATAGGCGGCGTCCGTGCGTGTGCTCGGATCACACTGGGCTTCACAATTTTAATAATTTAGGTGAGTTTAAATTCACTGATTATACCACAACACAGATGATCAAATGCATACCATTCATGTAGCGCTTGAATTATGAGCTGCAGAATTCAGTAGATTTTGATCATATTCCTATGTGATGGTACAAAATGCTATCCCTACAACTTGTTGGTCAATAACGACAAACAAGAGTGGCTGAGTTTACATGTGGCTGTGTACAAACAATTGATTTTCAACTGGAAACAGGGCAAATATAATAAATATATATGCAATAATCTTCCTCCAGATTAACAAATCCATAATTGAAAAAGTTTATTTGTAAACTGCTTGACGGAGCACATGGTATCTTACCCGGGAAAATTATTTCGGCATTATATTCGACATCCCCGATCTTTTTTTTCACCCGACTCAGCCATTTTGCGATGGTCCTAACAAGGTGGTCAGGTTCAAGTGGAATTTTTTCCAGGTCACGGGTGTTGACGGTCAGCTGGATGACAAGCATTTCATTGGAATCAAATGCATAGAGAGTACAAAAGATGGGACAGCGACTGAAAACGGGATCACCGAAACGCCAGGTTTCAATCTGGATGAAAAAGAAGTTGTAAAATGACGTTTGGGAAGAGGATTTTAGAAGAATCCGAGTGTGACATTCATTGTAACTTAGAAGTGCTGTATAATTTGTGGACTGAATCAATGTGTACTGCATAACAATCCAGCCTGTTCTCGATTCGGCGGGTTATCTTTGTGAATTTTCACAGTTAAGGTGCATCTAAATCTACGTTCCATTGTATCGAATCATTGACGGATCGGTTCTACCCATTGGAACTAATGATGGCCACTGAAACACGACGAGTCTTTTGGTAGAAGTATTACGGTGTGTTAGAGCAACAGCAGCCTGGAGCAGCAATGTCAGTATACATTCATCTTTCTTCACCTTGATCGATGAAGAAAGAAAGGAGAGTTATGGTATAATGAATTTGGTCAACTGACATCAAGGTATTAATGAGCCATCGTTTAAACTAAATCTTTAAGTTGGTCAATACTTGCTGGTGTGCATCTTAGCCTAATCTATTACGCATACAATAACCGATCGAGTTTTACCCCCTAAAATGATACTGAATTCCTTTGTAAACCAAATACTATCGCTGCATTTGATTTGCACATGGTAACTTGATTGATAATCTGTTTGATCGGAAAGAACTGTTTGAAGCTGATATGATTAAGCTTTGGGGAGTACTAAACGGTGGTAACCTTGATCACAGCAGCCAAGTGATGCTAAAAAATAAATAACTACCATTTTTGGAACCGAAAATCTGAGAGTGTTGAATTGCAAAGTTTTATGTGAATAGAATTCATTTCGAAACACAATGATGCAAAATCTATCCTATTGTCTGCATAAAATTAGAAACCGAATGTCACAGGATGGTTACATGATTTGCTTTGATGTATTGTCTGCGTATTGTTCATTGACGAAACTTTCAACTGTTTAAACAGTGAATGAGAACTATATCTTGCAGCGGGTTAAAGGGGCAAAGGTAGTGAAAACTCCCTTTGAAACAATGAAGTAAATGCCCTTGAAGGACATAGATATCTCGGCTATTGAGGAGGAGTTAACCTGATTCCAGCGATTGAGGATAACAGAGTTATGTGAGGCATCCAAAGTATCGCCATCGTTTCCTGAAATGACCTAAAATACTTTGTGTCAGGTTTATATAGAACTTATCGTAATTATGCACGACGACAAACATCATCATCATCGTTATCATGATATCAACATGTACCTTCATGACCCATGGTTTTAGTGAATGTTATTTTCGTGAAATCTGTTGTGTGCGTACACTGAACTAATGAATGAAGACGTTTGATCACATGGCTCCTGGTTGACGTCTCGATTGGCGTCAACACATCAGTTGTTATTATCGATGCAAACCAGGCTTGATCAGTGACAGTAAGATAAGTTTCCGTTTGGAAAAGCCATTTGATTGAGTAATTTTTGATTTCTGAAGCATATGTGAGTGTGCAGTAACTACTTAGTGGTATATCTTGCGATTTCCAAATACAATGAACTGTAAAGTCACACCAGAGACGTAACAGTTTATCCTTGTTCATAAGGTATATTTAATGCGTTGTTCGTATTAATTTTGGATGCATGAAAAATGCCCCATAACTAAGTGTCGAAACTGAATACTTCGCTTGTATTATTTTTACTGGGGGCCGTAAACGGTGTGTCGACTTATAGTATCATGGTAGCCCTCATTAAGCGGGGTTTTTCCATAGGACAGGAGGAGGTGTCTACCATGTTATAGTTCACTGCTATTTGTCGGCATAGACAAATGAAAGACAATCATTGAAAATAAAATCAAAGTATTAGTTGATTAACACACACATAAACGCCTTTGATATGACAGTATCGGGATTCCACGCCCTGTGTTGGTCGTTCAAACCATACTTCAGATGAGTAATAATAGCAGTGCTACTCCAGTCCAGTAATTCCAAATAGTATGTCTAAATGTATGAATGGAATATTCTGTCTGGGAATAAAAACTGAAATTTGATAGGTGAAAAGTAAAAGCTAGATTTTTGCTAGATTATATGGATTGTATTTTTATGCGATAGAAATGTATGTGATAACCGACAATGAGCACTGAACAGCTGTTTCGTCCTGTTTGAGACTCATCAGTAGTGCGTACATTTTGTGTCCCTCTCAGGACTCGAACCGAGAACCTTCGGGTTGGGACTTCAAACCCTTACCCCTGAGCTACTTGCCGAATTCGAAGGGTAGCAGCAAACTATCGACAGTGAGTGAATTTATCAGGTGAAGTTTTAAGCCCCGCATGAGACTGGTTATATTATCAGGTAACGCTAACGGATTTTACCCATGCATGGAACAACTTTGATCAGATGGTAGATTATATTGCTTGTTACAGCTTGATTTTTCATTTTAATTGCATAATCCTGTCAAAACACACTAAAAGATTTTTCACTGTAAGAATAAAAGTATATCATAGTTGTCCTCAAAGTGCGACGTACGTGACGACAGGCGGTTTTGTTCAAGTTTTGATAATCCTTGTCACCAACGGTTTTATACTGAAAGGTTTGTAGTCCTTCCTTAAATGTACCTCGAATGAGTGCAATTCGATAGTCTGTAGGAAAATGAAAGCAGATAGTAAGTTGCCTCTTTAAATACAGAGATTCAATGAACATTTTTGGGATCATAGAAAGTGAAGCAAGAAAGGCGTCGTTGCTCCTCTCAATGATGCAGAACACTTATTTCGCTGTAGTGTACACCTTTTGTTTTTATACTGGTACCCCGATAGATCTAATATTACTCATTATTCTTTGTGTAAGTAGCACATTCCCCTAGAGTCCAGAGAGTATTATAACCAAGGCCTCATATTTTGCATGGATCGTTTCAAATGTTTCTTGGCCAATCATTAGGCTGATCCTCAGGCGTCCTTCCGCTTATTTTGTGCATAGAAACCTAAGATCAAGTTGAGCGAAAAAGTGTTAATTAATGCAGATCAATTATTCTTGGAGGAATACCTTGGAGGTAATGAAATAGAACCGACAACGTATGTTACGGAACGTAATATATTGTCCCTGTGAGTTCGGGCACATTTGAATACATTGAAAGGTGCTTGATATGACCTATAGCACCCGTATGAAACTAGATGTAACGGCCGATGTGAAACTAATTTGAACACCCACAATTTTCTGATTTGGCCCCTCGTTGTTTTGGTGTATCTTTACTTTTATGCAGTTATCGCACGGCTTCACATAGCAGATATTTTCTGGTTTGGACAGCTTGCAGAGGACAGAAATACTTGCCACTAAGTACTAACGCATTTCGCATAGAACTCATCACCTTGAGAAGCGATGTAACTGATATTTCGAGAAAATCCCAGGAGGGCATTAAAAACACATATTTACACACATCACAACCAAAATAGTAATATGAGAACATAAGGAACATCTCTATTGACTTATTTGATTACATTAATTTCTTGTCACCTCGCACTACCTGGTTTCTTTTTATGTATTCCTTGATGTTTTAACGAGCTTACTGTTTATTTGGAGCTTATAAACGGTAATTAATCATTGATATTTCGGTCGATAATGGAATACTGTAGAGTGCTTCTAATACATGACGCTTTGCCGGCAACGCACATCAACCTTTTTGATCTGTACCAAAAAGAATACCTGTGGTTTATTACAAATCTTGTGCCGAACGCATTTGAAGCTATCAGAGAAACTCAAATCGTAAGTCAACTGAAAGCTCCTCGGGCATTTACCAGTGCTAGCGCATTTCTCACCTGTTTGTCTCGGAGGTGGAATGTTGTTCTACTGCATAAAGGCAGACACAATGGCTAGGATGAACTACTTACTAGCAAGTTTCATCTAGACAAAAGGGACATCGTTGAATGGGGCAGCAAAGTGTCAGAAGAGGAGCTTTGCCGATTAGTCACCTGGCGACATGCAGTTGAGCCCTGGTAGTTCGATTGGAACTGAAAGCCTCCGATCTTGTGAGGTAATGACCGTGACCGTTTGACCATCACCACTAGGAAACAACAACAACAACAATAAATAAAACACACTGCTTGAATTTATCTAATCCCATGTTTTGTTGAGATTATATACAGACCAAGAATTTGGTCTCCTTCCCTAAAGAAAACATCTTTTGGCTGTTTTGTTGAGGAAAGAACAATCCATACACATTAATCAGCCTTGATGGTATTATTGTATACACTTTCTAAATAGTTAGTGTACAGGTTTGGTTCATTGAGAGGAGTTTTACTTTAGTCTGGTTTCATGTCGAAGGCAGAGCGTAGATGGCCGTATTCGAGTCGAATTACTCTACGATTATCTTGTCTGTGAGAAACAGTTGGAGTATGTACATTGGATGTCTTACGAATTGAAACTTCAATAGCTAGATTCTCATATTATCGATTGGTAATCACTGTTAGCATGCAATTGTTCCGGTAGACAAAGTAAACAACTCACCCAGTTGCTGTTTTTCGGCTGAAATGAAACGAAATTTGGCTTAATTTAATACTATTTATTTTATTCGGAATCTCACCTAATCGTGCGAGGGGAGAATAACAGTGCATAAAAGCCAAAAATACGCAGCACAGCTTGATTCAAATTCGGATAAGTACTAACACAACCGGGTGGTGAATCACATACATATCAGGAATCAACATATCCTTGAATTGACATAAAAGTGCCTTGATTTTGGAAGGACTGTGGCACATTTTAAATCCATATCTAGGAGTTCTAAATTACTGCTTGGACCTCAATTAGTATGATATATTGGTTACTTTCTCTTACCGCACGGTTTATACACAATGGTAGAATGCCCTGTTACGCCTTAGAGAACTGGATCACAGTCACACTTACCGAGGGAAAGCTGACGAAAACTATATAGTGCTTTCTGCTTGTTTCCATCCTCAAACATGTTTTGCATGAAAGCGGTTAGACCTGTTTTGGAGTCTTCAAAGCCATAGGATAACATGTGAATGCTGTAGACGGACAATCCAACAGTAACTTCATTTGTGGTTGGATAAAAATCACTGATGCGGCATCCAATGTCAAAATCTTCCTTCAAGGTTTTATCCTTTCTTAAATTGTCTAACTGAAATTAAAAACGCTTTGCTTATGATGAGATTTATTTTGCCAATAAGAAAACGAGAAATGAGTTCAACAGCAAACATTTTAAATAAAACAGAACGCATTAAAATGCGATGGAAATGTTTGTGATAATCGACAAAGAGAAATGGACGGCTGTTTCGTCCTGTTTGAGAACCGTCAGCAGTGCGTACATTTTGTGTCCCTCTCAGGACTAGGATCGAGAACCCTCGAGTTGGGCCTTCAAACCCATACCGCTGATCTACAAGGCCGACGGTCATCACATCCAAGATCACTAAAAGTGCCTTGTGCCTGTGAAAAACCGATTTGGCTAATCCAAACATTCCCCGTCTAAATTGATTGAGCCACTCGCACAAGGTGCTGACCGTCGGCCAATTCGGCCTCAGTTCGTTCGCCTACGCGAATCAAGAAAAGCGATTTTTGCGCATAATACCGGTATTTTATCACTAAGGCTCGGAAATGTTTTTCCCAGCTTTGAGTTTTTCGTAATTATATTCGTCAGCTGCCGCCGCCACCACCACCAGGATAATCATCATCATCCTATCAATGGCTATTTGCAAGTAGTCGCGCGTTTACAAGAGCACAGCGCACATAGATGAATATCCTAGCATTCCTGTTTGAGGCACTACTTACATATGTGAGTAGTATGTTTGGATTACGCAAAAGAAGGGAATCGGTGGTTTTCCACAACGATCAATGATGAACAAGAACTCCTAGAACGAACTAATGATTTCAGAATTGTTGGCTCAGAAAATGCGCATCTGCCCTCAGACCGTCCCATTCGTGCGTGCTTCTGGGAATTCTAATGATCTGTTTCCGTTGTATGTACTCCAACTTAGCCATTACCTTACTATTGTTCGTAGCAATAAGCTATCGTTGTCTCAGCACTGCCTTGTGGTTATATAACATCAGTAACCCTCCCTGGAACAGCTTTCTGGACTTTGATGCTCAAACATGCTTACTCAAATGTACTGTGTGACATACCAAAAATGGGGTCTACGAACAAGAACAAACGGCTTCTATTTTCGATGGTCGGGCTAATACTTGTAAAGCCTTCTTTATGTGCAATGGGATTTGGTCTGTGGTTGGGATTTAGTCAGTGTTTGAATCACTGGAAATTAGAGGGAGATGTTCGTTCGAAGAGAGAGGTCTTTGATAATTTGTGTTTGCTGTTAACAAGGACATTATAGCGATCTATCAGTTCTGGTTACATCTACATTCTTTTCGGTCGGATGTATGTAGAAAATTTATTCATTCCTAAACACCGATCAGACATTTTGAAAGACAACACACAACGAATTATATGGACAAAGGTATTATTGATAAATTCAACAACTTACATAGCCACAAATATCTTCTTCCATTGATTGAAGAATGCCATATTGTTTTGTTATCATATATGGGTGGTAGACCAACCGCTTGTTCGCATATTGCACAGCACCAGTCAGTGTAACATCTGGGAAAAGGGTTAAATCAAAAGATATGTGCATAGGTGTATAAGAATCAATGTATATTTTCTTCATACAGAATTGAGCAGTTCGAGGTGGTGCTTGTTTAGGAATATTTCAGTGTCATTTAGGCTGATGGAGAAACTTTCGTAATCCAATTGCCAACATCAACGATCAACTGAACACCAAGTTAAATTCAGTTTAATTACCACTAGCAGTAGAAAGATGTATTTGACGCATTTGACAGAAACACTATAGAATATTGAAGTGTATTAATATGCACAACACTTTGGACCACCTGTACTGCATGCGAAAGCCCGGTTGAGGAACACACTAATGCGCTCGACAACGGATGTATTCACGCAGGTCACGTAGCGGTGGTAGCCAAGTGGTCAAGTCACTGACTTTTGACCTGGGGGTCCCCGGTTCGGGTCGCTCCACCGCCACCCGTCTTCGGTAATTCTGTATTTTCCAGACAGCCTTTGTATGGCCGCTGCCCCCTACCCTAAATGTTGACTGTACATTTGTATATTGAATAAGGAAAGGAAGGAAGTAAAAAGACATTTAAGATGGTCAGTGTTTGGATCAACCCATTCGGTTATTTACGGGCATCAGGCACTGTTGATGATGAATTTAAAAGACATTTATTTACACTTATTTACAATTTTGTAGGCTCTCTGGTTCAGAAATCTCCCGGGTGGGTTCGGTTCCTAATTAAACACCCCGGTTTACTGGTCAAACGCCTATGGAATCAAGGTGAAATTGGGTTTTCTCCCTGTTTCAGATTTATTGAATTTTACATAGTACTTAGCTTCATGGTGATAAATCCTTTGTTATTTTTCTCCACTAGTAGACCGCTAGTGAACGACAGGGCAGGATAATTGGTAACACATTCTGCAATCGCAGATTCGATAGGTGAGTATTAGGTAGCCATTTTCATACAGATGTGGAATGTCTACGATTCGTCATGTTTCGATTATGAGCTACCATTCAGACTGCCGTGTACAATAGACAGAAGGTAGGACGTCATTATCCAAGCACTGTAAAACAATTAACGAGCAACCTTTACCGTCTAAGCCAATACCCTTGTCCACTGAGGGGGGGGGGAGCAAGGCAAAGTGGCATCATGCGGAGGATGCTGCTTCAGTCGAATAGAGTTAGACATTGGAAGGAAAAGTTTTTAAAGCTAGTTCATATTTTCATAATTTCGTTCTATTTTACCTAATGCAGCCTGGTTCGACTGCACCAGAATGAAATGCTCTAGTACATTTTATGTAGGTGGGTTCACCAAACTCCTAAACTCAGTGCTGAATGTTCGATCCGAGCTGTATTTTTGAATGAACTGCACCGTACAAGGATCGATTTTGATTGCTCACTGTTTGAACGCATGACATCGTGTTCGGCGAATGAGCGTATATCCTTGAACCACTAGGCAAAACAGTCCTCATGGCTAATTCAATCAACAAAATAAAATCAAAATAAATACGGACACCTTTTGAAGACATTGAGCACTCATATGCAAAGGCAATCAGGGAAATCAAGTTCATACTTATCAAAGAATAAATGCGTGAATGATTTCTGTTACCATAGGTTTCGAACATTCGGCTACAGCACCGTATCTAACATGGGAACTCACCTGAAGAATTCTTATTTATGCTATGGTTGTCATTTAATCTTTATAGGTGTCTACAGTTAACTCAAAATCACTTTAATGGACTACTGTCATGACTTAAAAATTGTTTTGTTGCCGTGGAGAGCGGACAAAAAGCTTTTACCCAAATTCTTCCTGAAAAATTTAGTAAAATGGCGTTTCAAACTTTATTGGGGGTAGTTCGTGCTGCAGGAAACAGAGTTGAAAAATAAAAATACTGGGTTCATAGTATAGAAAATAATCGGAGACTGAATGTATGAATTGGTTCTTAACTATAAGGTCATGTAAACTAGTGTCCCATCTCGCACATCAGTGTCTGATTGGGATCAGGAGGCCGGAGAAGAATCGGTCGAAAGGCAAAGTTTTCGTTTACTAACTCTTCTCTCGTTTGACCTACCTCACTTGAGACTTATATATCCGTGGAAATTTGCTGTATTTAAACATGGTGTGATAGACCTGGGGTGGGCAGACATACGCTCAGTATTTCCTCGTAATACATTTTTCTGATTATGCATAGCAGAATAAGCCTGATGGATCAATTAATCCTAATAATCTTTCAGAGATTCTCAGGAAAAAAATGTTCCGTTCTATTCATATACCTAAATTATGTAGATGGGTATACATCGATTACCTTTATATAACGATGGGTTATTTGGTGAACACAATTACATACAAAGGCTAGTACTGCATACTATTGTATTTCAAGTAGTATCTTTTTGGAAGCTACGAATATGCTCAGTACAGAAAGGTGTTTTTGAGGCTATTTCTGGTGCTATATTTGCATTCAAGTGCGATTGAAATCTGACTGTCTCACACAATACGAAGAACCAATCTAAGACAAAGGATGATAAAGTGTTTGCATTTTCGGTGAAATAATATACGCACGTTTGACGGTCGAGTATTCGCTCCAATCTCCGCTAGCACAAGCTGCTTCAGTTGGAAGGAGTTTGTTCAATTCTAGATCTTTTGAGAGCGTCCAGTTCTTGAAAAGGATAAATAATTGACATTTGTATGTTCCCGAATCGCTCACAAACCATTGGTTTATCACCTGATAGTGTGAAAAAATATGGAAACGCAAACACTCATAAGAATTTTGAATACACCTAGGTAAACTATTGATTCGATAGTTTATTTTAACTTCTTTGTTATTGTTTCCAATTGACAGAAAGAAATATGGGGTCACTTTATGTCAAGTGGATAATTGCAGGTTTGCATGATTGACAACGGTTCTGTGCTGTTGTGGAATTGATGTTCATCTTCAGTTTATGACATATTTGCCTTCAGCTTACAAGGGTTTAACACAAAGTCCTATTGTTGGAAAATATACTACCAATGCTACAAAGGGTTACTTTTCTTTCCGATAAAAATTGATAGTGCACACTACATCTATCCTAAAGCTCAAGCGCCACTACCTGTTATTTGGTAACTATCGAGTATTGGGTACAGGCAAGTGAAACATTTAAGACTACTCAGTAAATTTCCCTAAAGCAATCCACGGACATGGGAGAATATATATTCTAGTTATATCCTAGGCTAGCATATTTGAACCTATAAGTAAGCACATAGAACCCACTGGATCTACCGTTAAGAACAGAAACATAAGTACACATTCACACTTCACAATATAAGCGGTCACTAGTATCCGAGCCCGTGCAGCATAACTGCTACCATAAAGCACAGATCGTGGCGTGAAGCGTGCGTGCGTGCATACGCACGTGCACTCAAAACTAACGATTGTATTATTAATCTAACACTATTTATAATCACTTTCTATCATTCACATTATTAATGAACAGTTAGTTATTAATCGCCTTTCTATAACCAGTTCATCGGTGGTTATGAGTTTCATCCCTCATTGGATGCAGTATAAAGTCTGCAGATTATTTTTTGGGCTGGGGCTGTTGCACATAGCTGGTACTTTAGTGCACGCAAGGAATAAGGGTGAATTGAAAGTTGCTTTTCACTTCAGAAAAGGTTAGAATATCTGGCTCTTCACTAAAAACAAGTAAGTCTGTATGCATTTGTGAAACAAGTTATTTATCACTCGAATCATTTAATACAAAACCAGTAAAAGCCTTGACGTCCACAGCACAACGAAAGGTTTGACCCTAGTGTTCAAAGACGCTCTGCTGTGTAGAAATTAAACTCCACTTGTGCCCGTAGCCACAGAATTGGACATACTCGTCAACAAAACAATGTGCATGGACCACATGGCGAATTAGAGGAGATGGAAATCATTATTGTGAAATAAAAATGCACAAGAGCAGTGAGTGGCTTAAGAGACAGGTAAACTGTTTGATAACTGTATTCAGCAAGTGACTACTTTAATGTGCCTCAGTAGTTAATTCAGATAGTCTACCGTTGGTAAATTCATGCGTGCCTTTCGCGTGGTCCTTACTTCTGACCAATGTTTACAATTCATGCCTGTAAAATTTCCCATAAAGAGAGTAGGAAAACATGATTCAAGTTATATCATCGAAACACTCATCCACATATGGTTAAACCCTTAGAAGTAAACAATGAGTTAATCTCACCTAACACTAGAAAAGTCGCAAGGTCGAAGCCCACGGGAACTGTTAAAGAGTAATTTGAACTCTTTTGACAATGGTATCATGTGTCATCAGATGTTTAAAATAATAATTTCCTCCAAAACGCCTTATACCTGGATAGAGGGGTAACGCAGTTGAAATGAAACAAATTATTACTAAATCACCGGTTTAAGCAACGGTTTGCAATGCCGTGGATTAGTTTCTTTTAAAACCTGACGATCTGCGGAGGCTATATCGCATGATCTCAAGACTGATAAAGGCGCACATTGTTTTATCTTCGCGTTTCGATGAAGCATATATTCTGCGCTTTGCCATTTTTATCCGGTAAACATCGTTTCCGTTTGAAAATTGGTGAAGGATTAACTGCAAAGGGAATATCGATGGATCTGTCAGCTGTTTAACAAGAATCCTCATCAATAGTTCGGAGTCCATTCAGCCAAACATATTCCAAACATCACCAATGGAAATTTGTCAATATCCAAATACCCTTAAAACTGGGAAACGGCATCCATCCGAGCAAAGTGTAACTTAGGAAAATCTCACTTTGAATTGAAACACGATGATATCACTGTGAAAATTTGAGTTTCATTTGAGAATGTTCAGCATTTTTTTGGTGATGTGTATTGAAATTCGTATGAAAATCGTTCTTGATGTAAAGTCGTAAAACCTGTAAACCGTTCGAAGAAAAACAAACAAATAAATATTTCTTTTTGAGTTGTCAATTTCCCAAGTGTTGGTATTCCGCGTCTTTTTCAAGGATAATATTTCATGCAATGACAACATTCTAATCCTTAAATTAGTGGACAATCCGACTTGTTTCGGACTCACAGTGTTCATCCTTGCCGTTGCCCGGTTTATGAGAAATCACGACACGTTTTGAGGTATGAACTTTTTGGCGTCTGTCCGAAGCCGCATCTCCTTGTGTGCACCCAATACAAACAACTTCACTAAAACTTAACATTGAAAACTTGATTTCCTTTATTTATACGCAGTTTATCTACCAGAAAAGGGTTTTCAAGGGACGTAGTTGATCTTCTTCTGAAAGCAAAAGACAATAATTTAAAATTTTTGTTTAAGGACAACAAAAATCTTGAAAATGTTTTGTACACAGAGAGGGCATTAGCATCTCTCTATCCGTCTCTCTCTCTCCCTCTCTCTCTCTCTCGAACATCTTATTGATTAATACCGGAAGGCTGCCTTATTCCAGTAATGTAATTTCGATTGATTCTTATGTGACAAACGAATCCAGGAAGGAGTATACGGTAACACCATTAGAGCAAAGTGTTAGGTAAAAGATTATTTTTACATAAAACGGCCTATCTTTCGAGTATTTTTTTAATTTAAACGCTTTTGGGCGCTTTTTCTTGGTGCTAATCGTCCATACCCAGCTGGCGGTCGATGATCGGTCCATTCAGTAAATTTCCTCATTTTCTGCATCAATTCTCAATGTCTTTGTGTTCCAACACCAGAACAGTCTATAAGCAGCTCATTTTTCCACTGTAAATTTGACTTGCTTTCTGTGTATCAAGTACACGTTCGCTGTGCACCACCTATGTTCTTGCTTAGGTAGCTAGGAGAAGGCTACCAGTGCTCGTGGTGTCCAGTCTATGCGGTGATCGTACTGGTGGGGCTCAAGGACTAGTGTGGCCGTTCAGGTAAGTGCTCCGTAGTGTTCGGACCTATCTTGTGTCTCGGTGCGCTTTCGAGCTCTATGATATCGTGAACGTCGTCCGTGAATGTCCAGTCTGTGTTTCGAGGTTCATTGTCCATGGTGGGTGTCACTCATTGTGTTGTGCTGTGTACCATCTATTCCATTCCGGGCACATTGTGTCTCACGCCAGTCTGTTTCACCGTGCATTGTCCTTCCGTGTGTTTCTGGTGTGCCATCTAGTGTGACCTTGTGTGTTGTCTTGTGCGTCATCGTGTGATATCTTGTTGTGTGTTACATTGTGATTGATCGGAAACGACACAACACAAACTTTATGAGGCGGATGAAAACTGAAAGATGTTTTCAATTCGTTAGACTACATTTTTAGCCAAGTTTGCATTGACAATGGAGAAGAAAAGGACGTTGATAAAAATCGCATTTGACGCACAGTTACTTGTGAGTAGTGATGTGGGATAATTGATTTTTGTTGATTTGAGCTGACTCTCCTTTGGATTTCACCTTCACGCACAATCCTCAGTTCGTCGATTCAACCATACATTCGAAATTACTAGACTCGAGTTTCGCTCTAATTGGAGCTCATCAGTTTGACAGCAACCAAAAGAGACAGATGATATACTGTTAACTCCAATCGAAAGCTTCCCACCAAGTTAGGACTTCCATGCAGGTACGGACAGATTCGCCATCGAACCAACAAGCCTGGATTGATCTGTCTCCCTTTGTTGCTGTCTAGCCAATATGAACTGACTATCACTGAAGACAATACCCGAACAAATATGAATTGGCAATTTGGTTGAATCATAATATGAGCTGGTTGGCACAGTGGTAACGCACACGCCTTCCATGCGATAGGTCTGGAGTTCAAATCCCGGACAGGACGGTGGATATGCACTACTGATGAGCTTAAATAAGAGCGAAACTCGAGTGTAGTGCTTCCGAGTGTATTGTTGAATCGATGAACTGAGGATTGTACAAGTTGTCAATGAATGGAGCTAAGAAGTATAAAGCGTAACCAAATCGCACTCTCTGTACTCTGCTTCAAGTCCCGGTAAGACAGTGAATATATCCAAGCCTGGACCAAGGAACTGAGGGGTATAATTATAATTCCAATTCATTGCTCGTCCATCGAATCATTACCACATTCATTCATCCTTTCAGCTGTTGCTGGTATGTACTCAATTGACCTTTATTCAATCGAAGCAACACGCTAACAATTTCACTTTCATGTCTACATTTCCTGCAGCTGTTGAAGTTTTTATACTTGAACATCAACTGCCTAGATGTTACTGAGGCAACCATTCAGCTATTCATCGCCTTTGAAATGGCCCTGTCAGCTTTGTATTTACCCAATGAACGGAACTGTTAAATTGTTTGCTGGAAGCAGAATTGNGAGCACCATTCGACTGCGAGTGCAGAGCATCAGCCCTAAACAAATATAGCAAGTCTTCACTAGCTGTTTAACTACTTAAAATTATTCACTGAATCTTACACTCAATGCTTTTGATCGTTTTTAATGCGAATTCGATAGAAAAGATAAGAAAGAATAATCCCTGAAACCAACGACAGTGTAGTTATTCCATTTAAGGTGTCTGGAACACGCGGATTTGTTGCATAGCTAGGGCCAACCACTCCGATTTTCTAGTATTATCGTTATTTGATATGAGTTATGTAGCATCCGACTTTGTAGCTACTGAAGGTAACCTGACAATCTTCCCCCAGGTTACTAAATTGTTCTCTTCGAAAGTATCACCATTTGGAACTGCACAGCTCACAGCACAGCGATCAGTTGACAGAGAAAACTCGGCTTTTGGTCATGAAATAAAAGATAAATGTAAAAAAATAAAACGAAAGAACTAACACTCACCAGTTCATATGGTTTAGTGATCAAGTCATACTTGTAGTTTTTCATGCGAACAAGTCGTTTGTTGCCTACAAACCAACGTGCAGAATCTGCCAATTTTCTGTATCTAACGCAGCAAGACAGAGCGATTGAATTTGACCCTTTAATTCTGTATGGTAGCAACGCGTTCTTCATAGGCGCATCCTCTATAGTGCGGGGAACAAGAATGGTCGTTTATACGAAAAGATGATTAGAGTTAAACGACAAAATTTTTCATTAAAGGAAAAGAATATTTGACTTAGTACTGTTGCTGTTGTCGAAATTGTTCAATTTCACCAGATACATCTTAACTGTCCTTGTATACAGTTGGCCCTTCTGTGGCACAGATAAGCTTCTACGCTCATAAAGATTGTAACTTTGTATTGGCGTCCCCCTTTGTTTCGTTACGGAAATCTAGTTGTAGCTTGTCACACTCACCGGCTAATCAGAATGTAAAGAAAATTATAGAATTAGAAACAACACGACTCAGCTACACATGAAACCAAAGCATGCTAAGTGTTCATGTCTTTTGGCGTTATCGTTGAGAAGGAGGGTTTCCCCAAGTGGAACTGCGGGTGCAAAGATCAATCGGCCTATCAAACAGAAACTCAGGGCTCTGTTATTTGTTCAAATGTTAATCCACACGACCGTGTATCTTCACTGCACAATTGCTTTCGTATATCGTATGCAGATGACGTTTATGCCATTTGACGTCAAGATGACTTTCATGACTGATTGCTGTTCTGTACAGACGAAAGCTGACGCAATCTCTGACTCGGGTAATAAAGCAGATTCAGGAATGCGAAACCCAAACAACCGGAAGGAGCTCGGTCACTCGATAACTGAATCACAACTCCCGGGCACAGAGTCATGCGAGTGCAAGTCAGTTCGGCTCTTTATTTGTACTTGGTCCACTTAAAAGCGGTTTACCTACTGTTAGGCCCATAAAAATTCATGTGACAGAAAACGATTGATTAATCTTACTCACGCGCGCCAGTGACTCAGTAAACTGCATAGAGGTCTTGTAATCGTCAGTGTGGATGTACTTACACCGAACAACAGATAAACACATAAAACACAACTAGAAATTTCTTTACACACGTTGATCGGAAACGTGCAGGTATGAAGGAATATTCATGAAAATTCAGGCAATCAGCTGCATGTGTATAGTTCATTGGTCGGAAGGGGCAGAGTGCGGATACCCACACATGAAACTATATGTTTTGAGAAACACTATGACCATACATGCAAACAAAATGTGGGGATAGCATTTATCTAACTGTCACCTTCATAGAGAGTAGGCTAGTTATGAGTTACTCAGCCTCGGAGGGGTACTGTATACCATTCGTTAATTCTAATCAAAAGACCTAAGCCAGAAAATATCCGCATTCCATGTGCTGAATGGACTGATACCCAACCAAGCGGTTGGTAATCTGTTCTTGCATATTACCGTCAACATAAAGTCAAACTTCATGTACACATGTCGGATAATGTGCAAAAGATCGAGAAATCAACTGAATAACTAACAATCACAATTTATAAAAGTAATAGTCCATAAAAAATCATGCGGATTCGGTGAACACTTACTGAGTACTACCACCCAGTACGTTTTTCGTGTTGCTCCGCCGTTTAGTTCAAGAGTGTATATTCCAGCTTCCGAGAATGTCGACTTCAAAATGATCTTAAATAAAATCGTTGACAAAATGAACAAACAATGCCATACTCTTCAAACTAAAAGGTGAAGGCATATAATAATATTAATAAATAATTGTCATAAACAAAATGCATTCCATTCTATCCGAACAAAAATATATAAAAGTCCAACTGTGGCAGATATGCATTAAAAATAAACTTGGATGTATCAACAAACCCCAGAAGGGTTCATTTCCTGCTATGTAGCACCCCCTGAGGATTAGAAGAGGTGGATAAATTCCAAAAACTGCGACATAGCATGTGAGTCAGTAATAGTAGATGGTAAGTGTTAAAAAAGCTTTTGGGATTGGATCAATGAGAAGTACGGCGTTTTCGCTACTTATTCCCACTGTTTATAAGTATATCATGTTTAGTTATAACGGAATTTAAGTATATTCTGTCGCGTAGCATTTCTATATAGAAAAAATTAAAATCTTTTCTGATACTCTCCGCTTAAGATTATTTCAGTGCATTCAGTATCTAACCCTTTTGGTGTTTTAAATATTTAGTTATCCCGGAAGTTCTAGTTTCCTTCTGGAGAAAGGTTTCTAACCCGTTTACCGCATATTCATTACAGATAATCCTGCATTTATTTGCAATGTTAGACTAGCCATATAGCGTCCACCATACTAAACGATTTTTTAACTATAATAATCATACCGCAGCATCAATAACAGATTCAATCAGAGTGTTCGCTGGCAATGGCCACACCCAAAAATTCAGCAAAACATCTCTGAATCAAAGAAGGAAACAAACATCTGATGGAGAGCAATTTGGACGGGGGATATTTGGATTAACCCAATCGTTTTTTTCACAGGCACAAGGCACTGGTCATGATCTTGTATGTGGATTTCACTTCTTGAGAGATCGTTAATTCCTCCCGAGGAAAATGCATTTAAGTGTGTTGGAGATCTTGGTGATAATCGACAAAGAGAACTGGACCGCTGTTTCGTCCTGTTTGAGAACCGTCAGCAGTGCGTACATTTTGTGTCCCTCTCAGGACCAGAATCGAGAACCTTCGGGTTGGGCCTTCAGACCCATACCGCTGATCTACAAGGCCGACGGTCATCACATCCAAGATCACTAAAAGTGCCTTGTGCCTGTGAAAAACCGATTTGGCTAATCCAAACATTCCCCGTCTAAATTGATTGAGGCATTCGCCCAGATGGCCAACTGCCAACTGAAACATCGGTTAACGACCAATTGATCAGGTATCAGGAACTGTGACTTATTAGAGGAGGGGCGGTGACAGGGAAAATAGGGACGTACGTTATTACGCATACGGTCGGTTTGGGTTCTCTTAAAAACCGGGATGATATTGGAAAATATGACGTCTCATGAATGTGAAATAACAGGGTATCAGCTGTAGTATCTGGGCATTACAAAGACAAGTTTTCCTGAAAGGAACTTCAATGGTACCTAGTGAAATCGACTCAGGTATCAATGATAGCACCAATCGTGAGTGGCACATTAAAAATGTTGTTTTAATGTGTTACCTCAAGAGATTTATTGGCAAAACCGGAAAGCAATTGAGTTCAGCTCCGTCACTTTTCTTCTTTTTTCTTTTGGAATGACGCAGGCAGTGTTTGATGAAATCAAGTTCTATCGATCTATCAGCCCACGGTTTACAGTAAACTCACTCGAACAGTTTAAAAATTGTACGGTTTTGGAACCCACGTTCTGTTGTATGGACGTATTTGAGGATAAAGATTGAACTTTTTTCCAGCAAGGGCATCAATGGCCCGTTCAGTATAACTAGGCAACTTATCTGAGTTGTTTCCGCCTACGGAGACTAAATCACTCGTTCCATAAGAACAAGTAAATCTGGGTGCTCTATCGGAATCAGTGACATCTTATAACATCCGCAAAATCCATTTTTCATTTGTACGAATTTGTTCCCCCGGACATGCAGACGGTCATTCTTTCACTTAGCGTTTGCAGAGAAAACATTACTTTATAGCAACATACGATAATACCCCATTTTTTCACACGCCACTGACACCGAGGCCTTGCCCTCTCGAAGCGCGTCATCTGATGGCAATCGACCACTGAAAAAAACCCTATTGGTAGCCGTGCACTCAATAACGGGTTGTTCGTGATTCGGTGTAGCGTACTTCCTTAACAAGTACAACCATATAAGTTTTAAAGATCGCGTGTTTACTAAGTAATCAATTAGCAGATGCCGAAATATCTTCCACTTGTTACAAAAGGACGCTTGCAACCCGAGCGGTGGACAAAGGATTGACCTAGAAACCTCATTTACAAGTTTATTCACAACACATAAGAACCACACCAAAGGATTAGGTAAGAAGACCCTGACAGCTGCGGAATCCATAGCAGTTAGGCTTATAAAACCAGAGTTGTGCAGGTAACGCAATCTGGTTCAAGCGTTGCTGTTACCGTAGGTATACGAGTGACTACCCCATATTCCTTCGTGATTCTTTTCCTTTTTTTGCCTTGTCCTTGCCATTTTCTGCCATTCTCTCATATATTCACATCTGTTTTATTCATTCGTGACTAATACCCTTCACATTATATTAAATTTACACATTTTACCTTGCTTTACTCTATCCATCCCTTAGCTCACCGTCAACCGAACATTTTGACTGAAATGGTACATCGAAAGGAAATTTCTTTTCGATTATCACCAAATTCACACTAGGTTAAATTAATTGGCTTAAATGTTGCCATCACGGGAAATTAACCATCAGTCAGTTCCTGATTTTTGAGGTTAATTGTAGACACTTAAGCGTAATTGATCTCCATGATTCCACTTGTCTTTGGGTATCGTCTACTGCCATGAGACAAACGGCGTAGTAAAAACGTCGAGGACACCAAGTGATTTATTATACCTGCAGACAGAAGTGGGCTTTGGAGCAGACTTGAAACATTTATTTGGCAATTAAATGTAGGTTGTGTGAATTTTTGCAAAATATCACCGCTCGGAGCAGTTCAGTGGTGAAGCACACCATACGTATAATTTAGCGTACTTTGGTTGCGCTGTTATCTGTTTTTCATACTCTCGTTTTTAGTTGTGTCCAAATGCATTTCAGCACTACATTGTTCTCGTTTAGCAACACACATTGGCTGTGAATAACACGGAATGGTTAAATTCTTTGTCTTGCTTTCGGAAAACGTAAGCTTTCGGACTGATAAAAGCTCTTTCTCTGATGTCCGGCTGTCACCCTGTTGATAATCACACGTGCATCGGCGATGCGCGTGCCGTCAACCCCCGATATCCAAATTGACTTGCTTAGGATTGAGTTTGACAGCTAATAACACATGAACTCTGAGTTACCCATTGGGTATTTTAGCAAAGACAACCCAAGCAATAAGATGTTTTGCGGTTGGTTGCGTTCTGCTGTGCTAGAATATAGTCTTTATCCGACCAGAAATTCTCTACCAGGTGGATTTTCTCTCTGTCCTTCTGTGCAAAACGGTGTTTAGTGGGAAGTGAATGAAGATTGCACTAAACGACAGAAAATGAAATTCAAAGGAAAATTAGAGCTCAATCAGTGCTCAAAAACAAATTACCGTAAAAGATTATTTTATTTGAGGGAATCAAGAAACAACTCGCAAGAGAATGCGGAAAGAAGAGAATAATAAAGTCAGATATCTCGCCAGATCAAAACTGTGTTCACACATTGAGAGGTGCACCGGTATAGTTACGGCCAAAATATATATACGCACGAGAAATGTTACTTTCTCAAACTGTTCATTCTTCACGTTGCCTGTGGTAACTAATGTTTCAAAATTTTTGTTTTCAGTATGTTTCAGGTTTAGTTGAACCATAAAATGTAACCATTTAGAATGAAACTTTTCGAAAGCAGTGTATAGAAATGTGCGGGGTTTGGTCCGCGCCACCTCCATTGTTTACTGATAGGTCATTGAAAAAGTTACCCAAGCTCACAGTAATTCCCCAAAGCTATCACAATTTACAGAAAAATGTATGAAGGAAATAACTCAATATAAAGGCATTTGGTTGTGCTACCGTAATGGGGAACCTGATGTCAACTGTCTTTTGTGTGTAATTGACAATCAATCAAGCGCGGCCAAAATAAAACAGAATTTCTTGAGGCTTGGCACTCTCCAGTCAACTCAATAAACAGGCTCATGGAACTGGATCACATGTACACAGCAATCAACGTCGTGACCTGAGAACGGACAAACCCCAACCAAGACGAAATAACAACCCCAATCTCCCCCATCACTCCCTCGTATCTGATTACCGGTGGACGGAGTCGAGTATGGTGAGAACAAGGGACAAAAATAATCGGTGGAGAAGAACACAAAAACGGGCGAGTACAAGTGGAACACTGCCACTTCACAAACACTGACGATCTTACCTCGGCTGGTGATGAAACGTTTGCAAGCAAACTGCCAATCCTGGTGAACAGGCATAATGGAATTCACTTTACCCTAAGAGAACCGATTCTCAGTACTTTGAAAACATTGAGCATTGGATGGTGGTTTCTTTCTTGGTCGACAATTTTAGCTTTGCAAAACCTTGGGATTCCTAAGAACAATCAAATTTAGTATGAGAACGGTATTTCTTATCTACCCTTAAATTTGATAAAGTTAAAACAATCACGCTCTTCTTTTGGCTCCTCATATGGTTTACCATTCCAGACGATGGCGCATAAATAAACTTGAATTTCGGATCTCGGTCAACCCTAATTGGAGCTGCAGCAAAGAATGCTTCTCATGCGACGGTTTGGAGGTCACATCTCGGACTGGACGGTGGGTACACACTGGTGATAGGCCTTAACATGAGCGAAACGCAATTCTAGCGCTTTTCCTGGTCTATGATTTACCGACTAAATTGAAGATTACTTGTGGAGGTCAAGCCTGATTGGTAGTCAGTTCAAATCAACATCATTTGCTGTACATCATAAATCACAGTGTGACAAAAACATCAGATATTGATAATCGTGACCCAAGAAAAATACACTGATCGTATTGCTATTTCCAGCTGGTTATGATAGAGATATTCCGAGTTGAAACAACCAAATAAACGTCAATGCAAATCTATGCAAAACACAATATTTTGCATCATAATTTCAAGAGTATAAGGTGTCATAAGTTTAGTCAAAACCCAGACGGAATCAACACAAACGATAAACTTACATCGCATAGCAATTTAAGTAAAGCAGTGGTCAAAATAGAGGAATGAATAACACAGAGGTAAAGTAAAATTCACAAACTTCAATCATCATTATCAACACAATCAAAGTGAAAGATCGAAGAACTCACCAAGTCTAATCCCCGTAATTCATATACTTCATTTGTGAGATCTATTGCATTATTGTTCTTTTTCCAGATACCGCTTTGACTATCAATATCCACCGGGAAAGTCAACATGGATTCAGAATTTTCAAACGCGTATACAACTGAAAAATAGCGCAGAACCCCCCAAAACAACTGTTTTATTAGCGCTATCGAAACGTTTTACTAAAAGACGGCCTGACTAAAATATAAAAGTTAAATTTAAACTGTTTTTTAGACAGTATTGCAGTGTCCTTGAAAATAAAACATTTTAAGGTAATTTTTCCGATTGTGGTTATGTTCTATTTTTCCTTTGCAACAACGCAATACTTGTTAAAAGCTGTATTTCATTTCTCAATCGGAACTAAAGTAGTAGACACGTACTTCAGCATGCAATATTTTCAGTTAAAAAAGTTACCTTTACCATAAAGCTTCAGGTTTATTTTGTGGCAATTCGGAGTGGATCGGAGTGAGTTCCCTTGAGCCAGACATTCTATAGATCCCATTCATCGATCAGATCAATCGATTAGCACTGAATGGACGGATGTTCAGCCCGAACAGGAAAGTCAAATCATTTCTTTTAGGACTGAAGTTCAAGTCTTTACCTGTGAGAAAAGCGACTGGCATTTATACCGAATTGCGGATCTCGTTTACATCTTCTGTGTGCTGAGTTCTATCAAAGAATAACAAACAAATTCAATACCATTTAAAATAACAGTGTTTTCAATAGTGTACCATCAAAGTGGCGATTTTCCTAGGGGTAAATCATGAATATCCAGTTCCCTTAAAGAAATTCATCACGACGAGGAAGAACCACATTTCAGTAGGATAACATGAATTCAGTTATTTCGGGTACTCTCAATCAGCTGCATACGTACAATGACAATCAAGGTTAAACAACAACAAAGGTTATGGGACAAATGAGCACACCAATTGGGCCAATCACAGAACAGGGGCAAGGGTCACAGTCAACCACGGCGAGTGAACACATGACGGGGTTCAGTTCATGACGGGGCCAGTCTTGTCCTGCCTTGGTAGGCCAAGGCACAAATTGGGTTTAAGCCGTCGAATGGCGGAGGCTTCAGCAAACCGAAGTAGATGATGGTGTTGTTGTCTACTTATGATCCTAAAGGACTTGCTAGGCCCCACACACAAGTTGCAGTCTAATATGTGGCGAGCAATAGAGCTTTTAAAAACTTTATTTCCTTTCAGCGCTAGATTCTTTAGGATGTGTTCGGAAATCCTTACGGACAGCCTTCTCTCCGTTCGTCCAACGTACTTGCGGTAGCAAGTACACTCGATATGTTGATGGCACATTCGTCGTTCATGAAAATGTCGATCAAGCAAATCAACTGTTAGAGGACATGAACAGCTGCCACAAGGATCTCGAGTTTACAATCGAGCACGGATCAGAAGACACTTTTCAATTCCTCGAATTACACCTAACGAGTAGAGAAGATGGTACACTGAACCGCTCCATGTTTCATAAACCCACATGGGCCGGTCAGTATTTGAACTTCGAAAGTTACTATCCTATAACTTACAAGCGTGCCCTTGTTCATACTTTATTCACACGAGCTCGTCGAATTTGTACAGAAGAGTTCTTGGACAGCAAATTTCTTTCAATTCAGTCGACTCTACTCGAAAATGGGTACCCCCTGAGAGGGTACGCGGAAGACACAACAGTTAAACATAAATACCCAATGCCCGCCAAAAAGAAAATCTACCTGACCATCCCGTTCAAAGGAGACGAAAATGACAGACGTCTCCAGCGGCGAATAAAACAAATAACCCACAGCACATTTGATGCAGCCTCACTAATCATTCTGCACAAAACCAAGCCTCTGCTCGTGGAATCAAATTTGGACAAGCCTGAACCTCAAGTTACCTCCCCTTGTATTTATCTATTCGAGTGTACTTGCTACCGCAAGTACGTTGGACGAACGGAGAGAAGGCTGTCCGTAAGGATTTCCGAACACATCCTAAAGAATCTAGCGCTGAAAGGAAATAAAGTTTTTAAAAGCTCTATTGCTCGCCACATATTAGACTGCAACTTGTGTGTGGGGCCTAGCAAGTCCTTTAGGATCATAAGTAGACAACAACACCATCATCTACTTCGGTTTGCTGAAGCCTCCGCCATTCGACGGCTTAAACCCAATTTGTGCCTTGGCCTACCAAGGCAGGACAAGACTGGCCCCGTCATGAACTGAACCCCGTCATGTGTTCACTCGCCGTGGTTGACTGTGACCCTTGCCCCTGTTCTGTGATTGGCCCAATTGGTGTGCTCATTTGTCCCATAACATTTGTTGTTGTTTAACCTTGATTGTCATTGTACGTATGCAGCTGATTGAGAGTACCCGAAATAACTGAATTCATGTTATCCTACTGAAATGTGGTTCTTCCTCGTCGTGATGAAAATCATGAATAATAATGGACACGGTTTTTAACTTTCGGGAGGGGTGGACAAAGATTACAACGAAAACTACGTATCCCTAGTAGTGTGATCTTCAAAGATGGTTGCCTTTTTAAGTAACATTTTATAGCATTTATTAGTGATGGCTACTCACTGTATTTATCTCTGTTTATTGCAATCAACTGACGTTTCACCAAAACATCAATGAAGCTTTAGTTTTCGCTTGAGCATAGCATCATCGGGTCTGAATGGGTTTATTCGTCGTGTTTGCCAGCTTAATCCTAAGGAATCTTAAAATTTCGTTTGGAAAGGGTTACATTTTCATTCCGAGAAATTTAATGTTTTGTTAATGGGGTCTATTTCACTCTGCATCGGTGAACATGACATTAAGAAGGACAGAACGACCACTATCTTATTTTGGCTACTTAACATGGGTGGCAAGCCAGTTTCAACTTACAGATCAATCACTTCATCCACTGTGGTGTAACGTAGTTCTAGACAGCTTTTTCCAATACCTACAACATTTTTAATTATGCCAGCCCTGAGTGGAATAAATCATTCTGTGAGGGTTTAATGGATCTCATTACCCCTAATTCTGAGGAGTTATTTACTCGATTTCAGGAAAAAAGTGGTCATTTTTCCCATATAATCATGTGACGTGTAAAATACATATAGCTTGAAGGCGTTTTTGTCGATCGGCTGAGATAAGAAATTGCATCAATTCAAAATCATTAGAGTATATTGTTATTTTGTCGGTGGAGGAACATTTATTGTAAATTTATCATAAAGACGCAACGTTTTTCATTGGAGATAGACAGATGATGTAGAAAGGTCCTCCACAGTGTTAGAATTGCATCGTTGAAATACTGCAAATCAACTCCGGTGTGGTGCAGCGACTTCAATTACGATGACGGGGGTACTACACATGATCAAACTCCATAAACATATTAGGCAAATTGTTTTCCGAGATTTACTGTTGCAATTCCTAACAGTAGACAGATTAGGGCAAATACCGCAATGGGTCAAAACATGTAGGTTATTTATGTGAACTTTTTTAGCAGATAATCGCACAATATTTGCAAGTCAGTGCCACTGAAAAACATGTAGGATGGTATAAATTGGCTCAATGTAGTGACAGAGATATTTGATAATTGAATTCTCCGGAAATCAGCAATGTCTTCAATCATCGTTCATTTATGGGAGAAATGGAGGATTCGATTTGTTTTGATGACGAATTCGTCGTCTAAATAAGGCGTGAGCTGAAAAGCTAGGAAGAGCAGGGCAGCTCTTTCTAACTGATTGGGTCTCATCAGCAGTGCGAATCCATCGACCCAGCTGCGGATCGAACCCGGAAGCTCACGGATAGAACGCAAGCATACTACTCACTTGGCCACCGACCGTTTCTCACTTTAAATGTACACGATATAGTACAGCCCGTCTATGTGAGATTGTAAAGAGCATCGGTCCTCGCTCATTCCAGTACTATCCTCCAGGGATAGGGTTGGAAACTTTTACAACCTGATTATTTGTTGCAGATGAGAGATGGAGGATTTGATTAGTTTTGATGGTGAATTCATTATGCAAATGAGGCGTGAGCTGAAAAGCTCGGAAGCGCTGGACATATCTTTCAACTTGGTTGGGCCTCATCTGCAACAAATAATCAGGTTGTAAAAGTTTCCAACCCTATCCCTGGAGGATAGTACTGGAATGAACGAGGACCGATGCTCTTTACAATCTCGCATAGACGGGCTGTACATTCAAAATGAGAAACGGTCGGATCATCTGCGCGGTGGCCAAGTGAGAAGTATGCTTGCGTTCTATCCGTGAGCTTCCGGGTTCGATCCGCAGCTGGGTCGATGGATTCGCACTGCTGATGAGACCCAATCACACGGTTCATTTATTTTTTCTAGTCAGGTCTTTCATCGCTTTATTATGGTTTTGCTCGTTACCGTTTTGTTTATTGAGTGCCAGAAAGACATCTCAGAAACTCAGCCTTACTTTTATTGGTAAATACCTGATGGATTGCTTCCGGAATTGAGCCTGGTTTCCGGATAGTCTAGTGCTTCAATCTATCTTGTTTCTTTACAGCCTAGTTTAAGGCAGTATTTTATCAAAGCGCCAGGGGGTTACGACGTAAGTTTCAGGATAAAAGGGCAGAGTCTGCTGACCTAGAGCATAGACTTTTTAATTATGGACTACATTCTAAGTTTTATTTTTGTCGCTTATTGAGTAAAGTTGCGAAAAGTAGAACTAAACATGAAGGCTTTTGGCCAGGGAAACTTTTTCCAAGGACCTCATTTATGTTCAGGGTAATGAATTCTGACTGCCTTCCATCAGCCTTATTCTATCAAGTGGATTTAATCAATAAATATTTGTGAAACACCAGGCTCCCTTTATTTATTGCATCAATAGCGAAAGAAGACAAATTTTGCCAAAATTCACGTTTTGCTTAATCACCTAAATAGGTGAGGAAAAACAAGCTGGTACATATATTGCACATCGACTTGATCCATTGTAATGAACGAAAGTGTACAGGCAAACAAGGAATAACACACTATAGAGGTCCAAATTCAAGTGCGCGGGAGGTGAATTGATTGCGTGATGCAATGGAACAAACAACGCTTCTCTAATTCCGAGCGAGAATCGGTTTTATGCCATGTTGTCATGATGTGCTTTGTGAAAATTTAAAGCCACAACTCCTCACTTTTGTCACGTAAGAGCTTAATCAAATGCTCACATTGGGATGGAAAAGTATAGTTAAACAAACTCGGGTTCGGTTTAACAGGGATCGCATTTGTTCGGAATAAGTTTCAGGTTACTTATCGAAGTTTATTTGGAACGAGAACTTCCAAGTGAAGATATACCATTTGGTACGAATTACGACATCTCACATGGCCTTATTTGCCCTGAGTTAAAATTCATTACCTATTTGTCGCTATTATTGGAGATGTCACACCGATGTATCAAATAAAGTTAGAAAACATCACCAAAATGACTCTTCTTAAGAAAGAACTGTATATAAACTATTTGGTTTATGCCACGAAACCGTTTTTGTTTACTCCCATTGCAATCAATCTAACGCAAACACCATCTCACATCTATCGCACTCGCACAACACAGAGCGATTTCACATTATAAGAGGGACGGTTCCGGATATTTTTATAATCAACCGAAAGAAATTTCGCTAAGTTTTCAGAAAACGTATGATGATTCCGAGTAAAACAAGGGAATATTTATCATTCCCGCCTTAGGACACGGAATTGAAAATACTGTCTCACTAGGGAAAAATACAGGGCGCTACCAGAATTACCGTGGCAAATCTCAATTTGCTCAGACTAGACGAAGGGTATAGAATGGCTTTTATGACGGAAGACAGTCCCATGGGCAAAATGAATTAAGTGATTCTGTATGGCGGTAGGCTTCAGGTAGATATGATGCACCAGATAATTACCATCCTACCAAAAATACTAACACAAATTTTTCTATCACATAGCTACATATCGAAAACCCAAAAAGTGACAACCAAGTTGGTTGATGGGATTTTGCGGTAGAAGGGGCAAATGGAGAGGGCTGGGTATAGAATTTAAAAAGTTGAACAAAGGTTGAGATATCTTAAAAGTAGCCCATTATCAACACTCAACCTGATCGATACAACGAGCGGCGTGGTTCTGATTATTCTGCACGACGACTGTTACAGTATGAAATTATTTTCAGTTTGTGTTCAATGGATCTTTGTGGACGGGTATTGCTGGGGTGTCGAGCCACTAAGCAGGAGAACGATTAGGGTTCTCAACCAAAGCCTTTAGTTCTGACAAGAACCAAACAGCAAGGCAGCGGTGAAGGTGGATAAGAGGCCCATTAACTGGGATCAGTTACTCCTCCAACACGTTTTACCGACTGAGACAAAAATTCAAATCGAACTCCCAACCTGGAGGACCAGGAGACTGGACGTTGTCTGACCCCTACCCATTGACTTTCCCAGCGTCTTTGGTTCAACAAAATCCATCCTGTGTAGTTCGCTGGGTCACAGAGGTACGCAAGCCATCACACCACGTCAAAGTACAGTCTCATCACAACCCAGAATAAGCAAGTGAATCTAATGGAAGCCTAAATACCGCAAATGAAAGGTCCTCCCAAAGTTCACTAACTCGAAACTCCCTTCAGACCAACTCCCTGTTTGCGGAACTCGCCCGATAGTTAGTAGATCTTCTTAAACGCGTTATTTTAGTATACCTCATTATTTATAATATTTTTTTGAACTGTCAAATGTTTTCGAAAATATTGCAAATCTCTTACATGCTATGTATTCGATGAATGTGTACTTGCTTTTCACTAACGTATGAATTCTTGAAACAGTTGATAGTTTATATGATTACATTTCTTCAAAAATTTCCCCCTCAATAATCCTCGTTAGTATTCAAGAGAACTGATTATTCTCTTTGGAGTAAATATCCTTTTTGGTCTTGAAAATACCATATACAAAGAGCTTGACGGGAAGCAATGAGGAATTCACTGAGCTCAATTTTGGCGGATGTGTCCATGAGAGTGTTTGAAGAAATACCTCGTGATAATAATATATCTAAGTTCACCCTGTAAAAACGTTAGAAGGACGATATTTTATCCTTTCGGAAAGGTGAACATTTTTTATTCCTTTTGCAACTTTGGTGATCAAGCGATCAAGCGGTTAAGGTCGCCACATCTTTGTCTCTCAGAGCATGTTTTCGAGCCCCGCTATCTCCGTTTGACTTTTTCTGTGTGTCGTATAACAGCCCACTAAGTGGCTGTTTCCCCCTCCTGAAACTTGTATCATGGTGTATTCAATGAAGGGCATCAGAGTAAAATATAAAGAAAAGTTTTCAACTCAGCCCAGCCATACCTGTCTGTATCTCACGAAGCACGAAACATCTACTCTAGCTTTTCTCGATATGTGACATATAAGATGATTATATGGAACTGTTCAATACTCGATTTAACGAAGTGCAAAATGGAGCGCTCAATATTTAAATTTTTCCAGCTTTTACCTCCATGGATTACGAACGTAGCATGCAAGAACCCTGTTTCATCGGACAATAAACGTTTATTCTCCAGCTACGCACAAGAAAAGGAAGTAAACATTCGTCTAGGTGCAAGACTACGTAAAGCAGTTGAGCAATTACGCTATTCATCAAACTAGATTACAAAGTTGATCAAGTTTCAAATAATGCGTGCTGGAAGTTAGAATAAAATTGAGATTGCACGCTTAAAACTGCTCAGTCGGAACTCAAGTGTTGTACTCTCGGAGTCGATCTGGACAAATTTGAACATGAATGACAAACAGGTTCTGTTTACAGATTATGCACGAGTTCACCAGAATTTGCGGTTACGCATACATGGGAAGTTAGTGAACTGTTGTTTAAATCGCTCGATTTTAAGTGCAAAATATTTACTGATGCAATTGATCTATCTAACGTGCAGTTACCCTTTGACTCGGATCTTTTGGAAATCCCTGTTTGTATGTCCACTTTTGATCACTATAATGAATCGACTCAATGCGCAATATATGTACCAGCGCATTTTTCCTCACTGATAGAGGTGATTAGGCAAACCGTGAACTTTTCGCAAAATCTATCTTCTTTTCGTATCGATGCAAATGCTTTGCAAAAATATCCATAAAAATTTCCCAACAGGACCTGTCATATAGTCCAGAAGGGTAGGTTAAAGGCAGTAACCGAAGCAGTCGCCCAAAGGTGAATGGTCAATCGTTTTAGAAATGGAATTGATGTGATCTGAATCAAAGTTAGTCTGAATTGAATTCACCAAATGTGCTCAACGCACACCGTCATTCAGTCGGGTGCGGAAGCTTAGACAGTGAACTGTGGAACTGATTAACGCCCATTCGGTTCAAATTGGAGCGTACGACAAAAATGTAATCCACAACTGATAGTTGACTCTCTCTATTCTCTTTGCTGTGTTCATGGGGCTTAGTTTGTTCTCAGGTATGCCCAAATCATCCTTGCTGAGAACAGGACGTCCCATTTTTTCGAAAGCGTTAAAATAGTTTTACTCACGACATATACAGCTTTTCCTGTTGAACTTCAGCCAACTCTTTTGCATGAACCCTCAATTCCTTAAACATGACTCACAAATAGTTAGCTACGACCCATTGACCTTTAAGTGAGCCGCTTTCAGTGACTAAGATCAACAAGTAACGGGACATAGTGAGATTAAATCATAATGTATAAATTTGCTTTCACTACGGGTTATTATTGCTTAGTAAAAGCAGAAGAATTGCGGTGATCGTATACTACTGCTATGACTACAACAACAACTTCTACTACTACTACTACTGCTACTACTACTACTACTACTACTACAAATACACAGATCACTATCATAATTGTGTCAAATGCTGTACATTGAACATACTGATGACAGCAGTGGAACCGTATTTGAGTGCCGCATCTGTTGGCAATGATGTTTTTGATTCCTGGTTTTCCTGTTTTTCTGTTTGAAACATATTCGGAATAAACCTGTCATTTCATCGAAGCGTTTGACTGACCAGCAATTTCATCGGTCCCATTTAACGTTGTTTATATCGTGATTTGCTTTGTAATTTACCCAATTCAAGAAAGAAGCATTCTGAGAGTAGAAAACTCAACCCAGTACTCATTGTATGGCTCATATCGAATAAACTTGAGCGACAGGATGAAGTTTAGTAACCGTTTTATAGGGGTGAGGAATGATTAGAGGACAACCAACGGAAGCTGAGCTTCCTGATAAGTAAGAAGTGCTACAGTGTTATTACATGCAAAACAACCAAGTAGATCAAGGATCCAATCGTTGCAATCTACTCTTCTGTTAGGGTTTTGATGAACTGTTACCCCAATTCCAACCGACTATTGCACAGAGCAGAATCAGATCAGCGCAGACGATTTCTTCGCAGCAGTTTGTATCGAGAAGCAAGTAGCAGCTTTACGTTGTCTTTACATTTTTATTGCGCCTGCTTCTAAGTCAAACGTGTGGTAGCTACTGTGACCGTTATAAAGCTGTTACTTAGCCTTCACTGAGCTAAAAGTGAACAGAGACGAAATCCCGCTGTGCAAAACAAGGTGTCTATACTCGAAAGAGTATAAGTAGCGAATAAATTGCGATTGTAAATGCCCGTACATCGTAACACCAAAATAACCATTCAGTGCAAAAATGTAAAAAAATCACTGTTACCACAGTTTGGCTATGACACGTTACGGATTACGGATCAGTTGGATTATCTACACTGAACATGACTTTCGCATGGTAACCTAGTCACAAATGAACTCACATTCAACATCGTCATTGGAAGCGTAGGATGCTGTGAACGAAAAATGTGTGTCACAAAGTTTACTCTGACGAAATATAGGAACATATGAAATAGAAACGGGAATAGGGCGCTAGGAAATTTTGTTGTGAACATAAACTGCAAATGATTTGAAAACATAAGATTGATATCGTTTGAAAAGGACGACTCTGAGTCACGAAGATTTGTCCATGTGAGAAATGGTTTTATCCATTACGGAACTCTAAGCGTCAACATGACCTAGAATACACATTTTATCTAACTGACCTGATCCCTTAAACCTGATCCTCAATAAAGAGTAAACGGGGCAACAAAACCATAAAGTAGTTGATTGTAGTTAAAGCTGAATAACTAAAATCTATTTGACAGCAAAATCATGTGAAACAGATATTTATGGTGGAAAGCAGATTGAAAAGGACGCTGACATCCGGAAATTAAGCAGCGTATGTTGTTCTAATTTTAGGGAATTATTCTACACTCTCCTGGCGAAACTGGTATGTTAATTTTGTTGCAGAACTTGATATACTCTTTTTCTCGGGTGCATTTTTCAGAAGATATTTTGTACGGTTATTTGCAAACGTTGCGTTATAGGAAAATTAACTCACATAAGTTTAAACAACACCCCAAAACTTCAGTAATAAGAAAAACTATTATATCAACATTATCTTGTAATTAAATAGACCAAATTTCAGCATTTCGGAGAAGAAAAAGAGATGCTTCTACTTCTACGTTCACGGAATACCCAAAACGAAAAACAGAAAAATCATCTTAAATTTTATATAAAACTTGCGTTCTATATGACAGAAAAGGTGCTGTAAGCGTAGACAATTGGAGTTGTTTTCTTGCACATAATTTTGGATTAGAGCTGCGTTGAGAATAAATGAAGGATAGAGCAACCGAATCGACATCTGAATACAGCAGCTGAAAGGACTTTTATGTTACCCGATCGGGAAACGACCAGTGGCCTCGATGGGATTGAAATCTCTGCATAGATACCGCTTAGACAGTAGCAGCTGGGCTAGGAGTCTGCACCAGTCAGTCACATTTAGCAAATCGATCACCTAACTTACAGCTACTTATTCACATACAAATTATCAGATATCCTTTTTGCTACGGTAGATATAACTTAGAATCGAGTCCTCGCGGTGAATATTTTAATAACAATCCAAAAATACAAATATTTCTCCCTTGCAGCATCTATGCTATGGTTTGAATCCTGCCTAGGCTAGTAGGCTTTTCACAATTGAAATGCAAATAATTGGACAAACTGCATTGAGTTTCATTGTAGGATTAAATGAGAAATTAAATATACACAAACTATTTCACCAACAGCAAACATGATCTACTCGTACTTTATTATGCAAGGTGAACAAGAATGGCAGTACATACGAAAAACTGCAAGAAATCGGCTCAAATGGTCATGTGCGAAATTAGATGACCCCGGTTACAGTTTGAACCGCACAGAAACCTTGGTGTGCTCACTGACCCCACTTTCATGCTCTTTGGTTGTTGGGTTAATTTAAATGACAAAACCTGCATACAGGACTCCTCTCTGTTGACCTCAACCAGTGCTCAGAGTTGACTGTCAAGTTCGAACCACAAAAACCGAAGAACTCCACACGTGGATGGTCATTAGAACACATTAGAATAAAATAAAACATGAGACTTACTGGTATATGTTGAAAATATCAGTAGAAGTGATAACCATCCTTGGTGCATTATAATTTCCACTTGACTAGATATCCGTCAGTAAAGTCAGACGACACACTGGGGTGTTGTGATAAAACAAAAATCTCATTTATCCATTTGGTATTGATCGTGCAATCCGCGTGCGCAACCAAGCACGTACGCACGCACAAACCCACAAACGCATGCATACACACTCATTGGGAACAGATTAGACTGAAATGACACTGTGGTATGCAAAGAGATGTGAACCGGGAATCGGGGACATCAGGAAACTCATTAACAGTACTGGTTGCCCCGTAAACCAGTGAGTGGTACACGTGTTTGCATTTGACTCCCCTGTCTTGTATGGCACACAATGTTTGTTTTCCGCTTTAGTACCAATCTATTTGACCTTTACGTGTTCAAAGGAAATATGAGCCGTACAACCAAGAAAATGAAAGACTGCAAACAATGCGTTCTTTATTTGCCGGAAGCAGTAAACAATAGTGACCTAATTTTTTATCCGTGTGAACTACATAGCAGAAGACCAATCAATTCGGCCAAAAATAGCAACCGTTCTGTGGTGATTGCCCCGAACGAAATAAATCGGGGTAGACCAAGCATAATCCGTTCATAAACACTCATTTTTGATTTAAGCTTTCGGAATTTAAGGATTTTATCCCATTGCTTGATACATTGTATATATCTGTTCTACTGATAGTGGTGTGCACAAATCGATCCAAGGTCATATTTTTCTTATTTGAGGAAAACTACCGAGTACTCACGTGACTCAATGGGCACAGATCATTGAATGAGACATTTTATTCAAAATAACAGGATGCACAAAAATTCATATAATTTTCTGATGCCAGTTAATTGGCAGCCAGAATGGAACTGGCAAATTTTATTCTGTCCCATAGTTTTAAAACCTTTGTTAAAGTAACTCCCGGCAAAGAAGATTGTAGCTTTTTTATTAGTTAGGATGTTTACTGTTGTACACCGTTATCTGATCCCTACCGATGTATACACCGATTTGGCATATTTGCAATGTACTTACTGCCTTTGGCACTTCTCAAATGCCATGCGATAGTTGGAGGAACCAGTTAATATTATGAGTGACCAGGATATCGTGGGTTTGAATTCCGCTGCAATTGCTTACATTCCCAGTTTTCTTGGATTCTCTGAAAGCTTTTGTTTATCCGCAGCTTGTCCCTTGAAAGCTGAATATGCTGTTGTACCTTCAGTAGAAAAGGAAGGGAACATTTAATTACAATTTCAGATTGAACAAAAGAGGCACTGGTCTTCTGTGATCAATGATGCTTGTTGATCACGGAATACAAGTTGATTATAAAGGTACTTTTTTATAAAGAAATTCCTGATCGTCGAACCCTTTACCCTACATTCAAGCTTAGACCAAAGATTATCGCTTATCTGTTCGATGGATATTCTCCCGCATACGCCAGATCCAGGGTACGGTATATATGCATATGTATATATGGCGTGACAATGTGCGAAGTACATTAGAACCTGATATGAATTACATAACACTCTCATGCACGCTGAGACTCACCCAAAAACGAGTTTTACCTCAAATGTGGATGATGACAGTTTTGGTTTTTAATACATTGACTGACCGAGCTGTTTGATAATTGCGAACTTTTTTCATTTGCGGACAGTTTAATGAGAAGAGGATGGTGCACATTGTGAAATAATTCAACAGAATCAAAAAGAATTCAACCAGCTTTAAGAAAGCTGCACGGTTTTTCAAGGATTCTGACGATGTCATGTGTCAACTCATTTCCCGTCCACTAATGATCTATCTCGAGTTCAACTTTTTAGTCTCTGCCGCACCCAGGCTTCATTCACACAGCTGTGCTGAGCGAATGTATAGTGTTTCAGGCTAGTCCTTACCAACACATCCACGGTAACAAATAAGTTTAACCTAACTGTAATGAGACCTGTGAAATGCAATGGAGCCACTAACAACAACAAGTTCTTTGATCCGAGCACATCCATAACTGTATTGGTAAGCTGCCGTGTCCACCATTTTAGATACAAAAACTAGGACCACTTCACCCTTTCAATTAGTTATTTATGCTTTCCTTATTTTTTGTTACCCTGCGGCAATTATTCTGGCTTAATATAACAGTATTTTAGGCAGTAGGCCGCCATCCCATAATTATTACTAACCTTTACACAATTTTCGTAGATGAGTTCTGCGTGAAACATGCGGATCTTCACATGGTAACTTCGCCGAAAGTATTCTTATCAACGGCAGTTACTGAAAGAACTGTAGCCTACCTTACTGTTTTTGGTATCTTTTCACACACTCTGGACTTCAGCACAGGTTGTCTCGCATAAAGGTTCGCTGAAATTCATCTGTCCCCCCTCTAGCACTTCCATTCACCAAAACCTTGCATCTCAGTAACCAAAAGGCTTCTCGGTGGAGAATCTCCGTACTCAAGATAATAATCGTAGACGAGTAACGCAAAGGTAAGTAGAAACGATAAGAGCTGTCTATGCAGGTAATTCTGTTCATATATATATATATATACATATATATATATATATATATATATATATATACGAACAA